>RCUC01135009.1:0-230067 GCA_003697995.1 Taxidea taxus jeffersonii
AAAAAAAAAAAAACAAGACCCAGCAATATGCTGTCTAGAAGAAACTCATTTTAGACCCAAAGACTACTCCAGATTTAAAGTGAGGGGGTGGAAAACAAGTTACCATGCTAATGGACATCAAAAGAAAGCTGGGGAGCCAATCTTTATATTTGATCAATTAGATTTTAAGCCAAAGACTATAATAAGAGATGAGGAAGGACACTATATCATACTCAAAGGGTCTGTCCAAAAGAAGATCTAACAATTTTAAATATCTATGCCCCTAACATGGGAGCAGCCAACTATATAAACCAATTAATAACAAAATCAAAGAACCACATCGACAATAATACAATAATAGAAGAGGACTTTAAGACCCCCCTCACTGAAATGGACAGATCATCCAAGCAAAAGATCAACAAGGAAATAAAGGCCTTAAATGACACAATGGACCAGATGGACATCACAGATACATTCAGAACATTCCATCCCAAAGCAACAGAATACACATTCTTCTCTAGTGCACATGGAACATTCTCCAGAATAGATCACATCCTGGGTCATAAATCAGGTCTCAACTGGTATCAAAAGATTGGGATCATTCCCTGTATATTTTCAGACCACCATGCTCTGAAGCTAGAACTCAATCACAAGAGGAAATTTAGAAAGAACACAAATACGTGGAGACTAAAGAGCATCCTTCTAAAGAATGAATGGGTCAACCAGGAAATTAAAGAAGAATTGAAAAAATTCATGGAAATAAATGAAAATGAAAACACAATGGTTCAAAATCTGAGGGACATAGCAAAGGTGGTCCTGAGAGGAAAGTATATAGTGATACAAGCCTTTCTCAAGAAACAAGGAAGGTCTCAAGTATACAACCTAACCCTAAAGAATCTGGAGAAAGAACAGCAAAGAAAGTCTAAACCCTGAAGGAGAAGGGAAATAATAAAGATCAGAGCAGAAATCAATGAAATAGAAACCAAAAGAACAGTAGAACAAATCAATGAAACTAGGAGATGGTTCTTTGTAAGAATTAATAAGATTGATAAACCCCTGGCCAGACTTACCAAAAAGAAAAGAGAAAGGACACAAATTAATAAAATCATGAATGAAAGAGGAGAGCTCCCAACCAACACCAAAGAAATACAAACAATTATAAGAACATATTATGAGCAACTCTACACCAAAAAATTTGACAATCTGGAAGAAATGGATGCATTCCTAGAGACATATAAACTAACACAACTGAACCAGGAAGAAATAGAAAACCTGAACAGACCCATAACCAGTAAAGAGATTGAAGCAGTCATCAAAAATCTCCCAACAAACAAGAGCCCAGGGCCAGATGACTTCCCAGGGGTATTCTACCAAACACTTAAAGAAGAACTAATACCTACTCTCCTGAAACTATTCCAAAAAATAGAAATGGAAGTAAAATTTCCAAACTCATTTTATGAGGCCAGCATCGCCTTGATCCCAAAAACAGACAAGGATTCCATCAAAAAACAGAATTACAGACCAATATCCTTGATGTACATGGATGCGAAAATTCTCACCAAAATACTAGCCAATAGGATCCAACAGTACATTAAAAGGATTATTCACCACGACCAAGTGGGATTTATTCCTGGGATGCAAGTTTGGTTCCACATCCACAAATCAATCAATGTGATATAATACATTAATAAAGGAAAGAATAAGAACCATATGATACTCTCAATAGATGCTGAAAAAGCATTTGACAAAGTACAGCATCCCTTCTTGATCAAAACTCTTCAAAGTGTAGGGATAGAGGGCACATACCTCAATATCATCAAAGACATCTATGAAAAACCCACAGCGAATATCATTCTCAATGATGGAAAAACTGAGAGCTTTTCCACTAAGGTCAGGAACAAGGCAGTGATATCCACTATCATCACTGCTATTCAACATAGTACTAGAAGTCTTAGCCTTGGCAATCAGACAACAAAAAAAAATTAAAGGCATTCAAATCTGCAAAGAAGAAGTCAAACTATCACTCTTTGCAGATGATATAATACTATATGTGGAAAACCCAAAAGACTCCACTCCAAATCTGCTAGAACTTGTACAGGAATTCAGTAAAGTGTCAGGATATAAAATCATTGCACAGAAATCCGTTGCATTTCTATACACCAACAGCAAGACAGAAGAAAGAGAAATTAAGGAATTGATCCTATTTACAATTGCACCCAAAATCAGATGATACATAGGAATAAACCTAACCAAAGAGGCAAAGAATCTATACTCAGAAAACTATAAAGTACTCATGAAAGAAATTGAGGAAGACACAAAGAAATGGAAAAATGTCCCATGCTCATGGATTGGAAGAACAAATTTTGTGAAAGTGTCTATTCTACCCAAAGCAATCTACACATTTAATGCAATCTCTATCAAAATGCCATCAATTTTTTTCAAAGAAATGGAACAAATAATCCTAAAATTTATATGGAACCAGAAAAGACTCTGAAAAGCCAGAGGAATGTTGAAAAAGAAAGCCAAAGTTGGTGGCATCACAATTCCGGACTTCAAACTCTATTACAAAGCTGCCATCATCGAGACAGTGTGGTACTGGCACAAAATAGGCACATAGATCAATGGAACAGAATAGAGAGCCCAGAAATAGACCCTCAACTCTATGGTCAACTAATCTTCGACAAAGCAGGAAAGAATGTCCAATGGAAAAAAGACAGTCTCTTCAACAAGTGGTGTTGGAAAAACTGGACAAACAAATAATCTAATCAAGAAATGGGCAGAGGACATGAATAGATATTTCTGTAAAGAAGACATACATGTATTCATTCTACAAATATGTTCTGAGCACCTATTAAGTGCCAAGCACTGCGTGATTTAGTGATGACCGAAAACAACTATACCTCCTGCCTTCATGGAGCTTATTATAGTCTGCCTAGTGAGGGAGAAAGACATTAATTTAATAATCACACTAAAAAATGGAAAATTGTAACTGTAATAAGTGCTTTGAAGGAACTGTACATAGTGCTGTGAGAATTCATCATAGAGGATTTGACCAACAGGGGTCATTACAGTTCACTTATTTAGCAATATTAATTGGGCACATTAATTACCACACACTGTGAAGTTGCTGAGGATTCAAAGACTAAAGCATGAGGTCAACCTTCAATCAGCTCACCACACAGAGAAGAAAAGCACATGTGTATATAAACAAACATAGTAACATCATAAGAGGACAGGAGGCACAAAGGAAAAGGTAATACTATAGAGAAAGAAAAGGGTAAGGATATGAGAAAAGATTTTGTAAGAGAAGTGAGCCAAGTCTTAAAGGATAAGTAGAAGCTTCTCAGGTTCACCCAAGAAAAGGCTTTTCAAGAAAAAGCAATATGAGCAAAGGGCACCTGGGTGGCTCAGTGGGTTAAGCCTCTGTCTTCGGCTCAGGTCATGGTCTCAGGCTCCTGGGATAAAGCCCCACATTGGGCTCTCTGCTCAGTGGGAGCATGCTTCCCCCTCTCTCTTTGCTTGTCTCTCTGCTTGTGCTCTCTCTCTCTGTCAAAAAAAAAAAAAAAAAAACACAAGCAAAGCAGAGCAATAGAAAGCATATTATATTAAAGCCATAGTTCTCAAGGAGGGCAATTCCCTTCTCCCCCACCACCAAGGGATACTTGACAATGTCAGGAGATATTTTTTGGTTTTTGCAACTTGGAAGGAAGGGGGAGGTACTATTGGCATCTAATGGGTAGAGACCAGAGATAATGCTAAACATCCTACAAAGCACAGACGTTCCCCTACAACAAAAAAGTTATCTGGTCAAAATGTCACAAACGCTGAAGTAGAGAAGTCCTGCATTAGAGGAAATACAGTAGAAAATCCTCACCACTCATACATAGGTCACAGAAACACTTCTACTTCCATATGAGAAACAGTCCCCAGAACTGGATGTCCTTCCTCTCTGGTATGTTGCCCATATCTCCATGTAAGAGACATCCAAGAAGTGAACCACATACATGGGTCTGGGCTTTAAGGAAAAGGTCTGCAATGGAAATACAGGTTTAGGGCACACCAGTTGAGATGAACTCTGAAGTCCTGGGAGCAGATGAGACCATCCATGAAGAATATATGAAATACTGAAGATATTAAAAAGCCTCCCACAGAACCCTGGGGGATAAAATATTCCATTTAAGAGAAGAAAGAAGCATCAGCAAAGGGAAATGGGAGGGATAATCAAAAACCGGGAGGGAAACCAAAGGAAAGTGGTACCATGGGAGTGAAGGAAGGATAGCCTTTCAAAATTAAGTGATAATCACTCAAATGAATTGAAAACGTATGTCTACACAGTAACCTGCACACAGATGTTTACAGTTTTATTCATGGTAGCCAAAACTTAAAAGCAACCACCATGTTCTTCAATAGGTGAAGGAATAAACTGTGGCACCTCCATACAATGGCACATTACTCAATGATAAAAATAAATGAGCTAGCAAGTCACAAAGGACATGGAGGAAACTTAAATGTATATTACTGAGTGGAAGAAACCAGTCTGAAAAGCCAACATACGGTAAGATACCAAATATATGCAAAACAATGGAGACAGTAAAAAGGTGAGCAGTTGCTAGGGAGTCCAGGAAAAGGAAAAAAGGGATCAATAGGTAGAGCACAGGAGATTTTTAGGGCAGTGAAGCTATTCTGTACGATACTATACTAGTGGATACAGGACATCAAACTCCATATAACTGTACAACCCAAGGAGTGACCTAATGTAAACTATGGATATTAGTTAACAATGATGTACCAATACTGGCTCATCAGTTCTAATAAATATACCATACTAGCTCAAGATGTTAAACTTGTGACAGGGGAAAGAAGAGGTATATGAGAACTGTCTGTACCTTCCACTTAATTTTTTTATAAGCCCAATACTGCTCTAAGAAAAGTCTATTAATTACTTTTAATATTAAATTAGTCAATTAATGCCTGTGCTAATGAATGAAGACTAATGTAGAAAAAGAAGCTAAATTTTACCTTAATGGCAAATTTTAATATCTTACATAAAATTTAATACAAAGGTAATATGTAATTTATCTTCAAGGACTGCCCCCCAAAAGTTGGGGGACAAAATATTAAATGCCACAGAGAAGTCAAATATTCAACTGTCTGAATCTACTGAACTTGACAATTAGAGCATCATTGTGACCTTTGACAGAGCAGTGAAATGGTCAAGGGAAGGATTACCGTGGGTTCAGCATAAATTAGTCATAAAGAAGTATAAAAATTAAGTGTAGAAGCTAATGCTGCAATGGCAGTCATATTGCAGTATACAAATGTATCAAATCAAATCTTAAACTTACACAATGTTATATGTCAAATATATGTTAATTTTTATAAATGCAAAAGAAATAGTATAGATGACCCCTTTGAGAAACTAGGCTATGAAAGAATAAAAGGAGAGTGAGGGAAGCAGAATAGAGATATTTTTCTTAATATAGGAGGGACTTGAACATATTTGTAAGCTTCAGGGAAGACTCAGCAGGGAAGGAGAGATGAGAAATACAACAAAGAGGTGAAATGGCTGAAGAACAAGGTCAGTGAAGAAGCCATGGTGGAGAACGGACTCAATTCTTGGAGGAAAAAATAGGGACATTTTCCTTTGATATTCTAAAGAAGAGATTTTGAAAGACAAGGGGTAGTGACAAATTGTCAAACAGAGAAGAGACTAGCAAGACCAGCTTGGATGCCCTTACCATTCAACCTGGTGTTCAGTCTCAGATTTCTGTAGATCAGCATCAGGAGTACTCAACAAGCTTACACAAGCCAGCTGCATGTGTAAGGAATGTGATCAGGAATCCTAGGACCTGCTCTCATTCCCCTACCCTACATCTATCACATCTGCACACCACCCTTAGCATCATTTCCTAGTGATCTGACCAAGTTGTTTGGCCCTCCTGGGACCATAGGTACAACATCTATTAAACAGAAGAAGCACCATCTCTCTAACCTAGAGCTGGGTGCTGAATCAAGTGATCTTGGGATTATTTCCTCTGTACAGACAGTGATACAGCAGATGGGCCACTGCTCTGGCTGAGGAGTGAGCCTTCTGGTTACAGAGATTTTCTTTCTAACATCATGGAGAAGAAAAACAAGTCAACCAAGCAGTATTCTCTATGGAAAGTTCCAATATCTATCCTCCCCAAAGTCAAAACAACCTCAAAAGATAAACTTGTGCTCTGAGGTCAATACGAACTTCAGCATGAGCCAGTTCTAATGTTAACCAACACTGGGATTCATTGAATTTTTCAAACTCTTTCTGTTTATTCAAGGAAAGCTACACTGAGATAATCACAGATGGACTAAGCAATTTCTGAAATAGTTTAAGTGACTTTATATAAAAATAAAATCTTTATCACAAACTTTTGATCTTATAAACATGGCATTCTTTAATTAAGAGGAGGAATGTTCAAAAAAAGTGGGAAAAGACAAATAGGCTAAAATCATATTATCCCACAGTGTGTTTCCATGAGCTAGAGATCAAAGGCTGAGGACCCAAGGCATCCTAATCCCATAGCTCAACCACCCTGGTCTAAGAAGTTTAGCAGAGTACAGCACGGAAGTCTTAATTGGAGGGTTCTCCAAAGGAAAATATTCTCCAAAGGAAATACCATAGTACTGAGTTGACAAACCTCCCCTAACCTCAACCTTGTACCCTGACACTTTTGCTTTTAATTGCTTCTTCTGCAGCCTCAGCTCAAGTCTGATCAGATTGAAAGTGTAGGGATAGGCCATGGGGAAACCTGAGTCACAAACTATACCTTCAGGGCCAAGACCAGGATCACTGGCAAAAGGCTTGATGATAGCTTCACAGGAACACTAATGAAGTTCAAGGAGAACAGACAATCCTAAATGCCTCTCAACTCATCTTCCTAGAACTTCTTTAGACCAAGATTGAGCTAGGGCTGGGCCTTTCCATGGCCATGTCTTATTCTTATTTCCCCATTCCCACTGCCACCATGTCTTCAGCCCTTGGCCAGAACCCAGGGACATTCTATGGAAAGAAGGTAGGTGGCATGACCTAGCCTTGCTATGGAATTCATTCATCTAGGTCAGGAAACTAGAAACTGAATAGTGTTCTCTGCCAAATTTAGATCTAGAACTCATCAGTAATGTAAGAAGAAGTCAGATTATATCTCTGTATACTCTGTATTAAGTTATGACCAGGAAATAAAACTAACTATATTGCCCTTGAAATATGCAAACAAGAAATTAGTCATGGTGAGAAATACCAAGATGAAACAAAAAAGATCCCAGGAATTTATGTCCTAACTTTGATCCTTGGCTATAAGTATATACTGTTTTATAGTACAACATACACCACTGAACACCTCATACTAAAATCATCTTCATGTGACTTTATGAACATATGACATGTGTTAGGACCAAGTGTTTGCTGTATATAGATGCCCATGTGATGCCCAATCTGCCACAATGGATCCCAGATGCTTGTAGAAGATCATTGAATACTTGGGGCCAAATATTGGTACATGGGGCACTTCTTATAAACTGCTGCTTAATCTGTGGCAATGCCTGATTTCTCCAATGTAGAAATTAAACTCCAGATACACAAGGAACATGTGCCATCTTCTCCTTTCCCTTCCTCAGTTCAGTTGTCCCTCATTTCACTAACAGACACCCATTACTGTAAATGTTTCCAGTGATAACCAATATTGAATGAATGAATGAGGTATCAAAGTTCTATCGGTTAGGTATGTGTTTGACTATAAATGAATTTTAAAAATAAAAGCCTTCACTACAAGGATTTAAACAGATATGAGGTTATTTTGTCTCTGGTGACAGGAACTCTGAGGGTAGAAATACCAGGCTGGCAAGAGTAGCTCAGAATGCCACAAGTCTGCCCTTGAGGTCACAAGATGGCTGGTGCACTTCCAGATCCTACATCCAACTTCCAGGAAGCAACAAGGTAAGAGGACTAAAGGCTTTATCCCCAGCAGCTTTGTCTTTCTTCATGGGAAGGAATGCTGTACCCTTGCATTACTGGCCATCCCAAGTAGAAAGTGTCTAAGAAAAGTTGGGGTTTAGCATTTCAACCCATTTCAAAGGGAAAGGTGAGGGAAAAGCCTGCTGGGAATGAGACTGAATGAGCCAAGTCCTGGTGCTATCTGCAGAGAGTTATTTTCCCAAGAATAGTTTACACATACCTTGCTCCTCACTGATATTGTTTTGTTCAGTTGATTGAGTCAAAGCTCTTGGGGTTGGTATTATCAAGAGTCATCTTCATTTCATCCTAATATTTCCAGAGTCAAGTGGAGAGCCTTACATTCTAGCCTTTCCAAACATTTGAAATTGATGTGGACAGCTCCCCTTTCCATCCCAAATTCTGTCCAATTATATTGATTTCAATACCAACTTTTTGAAACTGATTCACTTTGTGAGCATTCTTTTTACTCTGCTTTATAAGTGAGAGTTGGAATTCAAATTTAATAAGAACTGTACTCACCATCCTTTAGCAGCTTCTGTAATGCCTCTGACTACAGAGATACATGCATGCACTTTACCACTGAAAAGATTCCCAGTTTTTGCTCATGGAATTCTTTATAAACATGCCTGGCATATGATAAATACATAAAATAGAAAAAGAATTACTTATGGGCTTGGGTAGTTGGACATCCTTATGGAAAAATGTATTACAACCTTATCTCAGACCATACACAAAAATCAATTCCAGGCCAATTAAGGACTTAAATATGAAAAGCAAAATCTCCAGAGTGATAGGATACTCTCCTTATGACATATAGAAAGGATTTCTTTTTTTTTTTTTTAAAGATTTTATTTATTTATTTGACAGAGATCACAAGTAGGCAGAGAAGCAGGTAGATAGAGAGAGGAGGAAGCAGGCTCCCCGCTGAGCAGAGAGCCCAATGCGGGGCTCGATCCCAGAATCCTGGGATCATGACCTGAGCCGAAGGCAGAGGCTTTAACCCACTGAGCCACCCAGGCGCCCCTAGAAAGGATTTCTTAAATGAGTCATAGAAAGCATAAACCATAAACAAAAAGACTGATAATTTTGTCTGAATTAAAATTACTTTGGAATGAAGTAAGATCATAATAACAATTTAAAAAACAAGACCCAGAGGAAGTGAAAATATTTGCAATTCATTTCATTGATTTTTTTAAAGCAGGATATCCAGAATATATAAGGAAGATCTATAAGTCAATAGAGAGGTTTTTTTAATTTTTTATAAAAATTATTATATATTATATTATATATATATTATAATATATTATTAGCCCCAGGGTTGCAGGTCTATGAATCGCCAGGTTTATACACTTCACAGCACTCACCATAGCACATACCCTTCCCAATGTCCATAAACCCACCACCCTCTCCCTACCCCCCTACCACTGACCCCCCTCAGTTTCTTTTGTGACATTTAAAGGCTCTTACGGTTTGTGTCCCTCCTGATCCCATCTTTTTTTTTTTTTTTTAAGATTTTATTTATTTATCAGAGAGAGTGAGCACAGACAGAGAGGCAGGCAGAGGCAGAGAGAGAAGCAGGCTCCCTGCCAAGCAAGGAGCCCGATGCGGGACTCGATCCCAGGACGCCGGGATCATGACCTGAGCAGAAGGCAGCCGCTCAACCAACTGAGCCACCCAGGCGTCCCCTTCCTGATCCCATCTTGTTTCATTTATTCTTATCCTACCTCCCAAGCCCCCCACATTGCATCTCCACTTCCTCATATCAGGGAGATCATGTGATAGTTTTCTTTCTCCGATTTACTTATTTCACCAAGCATAATACGCTCTAGTTCCATCCATGTCGTCGCAAATGGCAAGATTTCATTTCTTTTGATGGCTGCATAGTATTCCATTGTGTATATATACCGCCTCTTCTTTATCCATTCATCTGTTGATGGACATCTACGTTCTTTCCATAACTTGGCTATTGTGGACATTGCTGCTATAAACATTCGGGTGCACGTGCCCCTTCGGATCACTACATTTGTATCTTTAGGGTAAATACCCAGTAGTGCAATTGCTGGGTCATAGGGCAGCTCTATTTTCAACTTTTTGAGGAACCTCCATGCTGTTTTCCAGAGTAGTTGCACCAACTTGCATTCCCACCAACAGGGTAGGAGGGTTCCCCTTTCTCCACATCCTCGCCAGCATCTGTCTTTTCTGACTTGCTAATTTTAGCCATTCTGACTGGTGTGAGGTGGTATCTCATTGTGGTTTTGATTTGTATTTCCCTGATGCCCAGTGATGTGGAGCACTTTTCAGTGTCTGTTGGCCATCTGGATGTCTTCTTTGCAGAAACGTCTGTTCATGTCCTCTGCCCATTTCTTGATTGGATTATTTGTTCTTTGGGTGCTGAGTTTGCTAAGCTCTTTATAGATTTTGGGTACTAGCCCTTTATCTGATATGTCATTTGCAAATATCTTCTCCCGCTCTGTCAGTTGTCTTTTGGTTTTGTTAACTGTTTCCTTTGCTGTGCAAAAGCTTTTGATCTTGATGAAGTCCCAATAGTTCATTTTTTCCCTTGCTTCCCTTGTCTTTGGCGTTGTTCCTAGGAAGAAGTTGCTGCGGCTGAGGTCTAAGAGGTTGCTGCCTTTGTTCTCCTCAAGGATTCTGATGGGTTCCTTTCTCACATTGAGGTCCTTCATCCATTTTGAGTCTATTTTCCTGTGTGGTGTAAGGAAATGGTCCAATTTCATTTTTCTACATGTGGCTGTCCAATTTTCCTAACACCATTTGTTGAAGAGACTGTCTTTTTTCCATTGCACATTCTTTCCTGCTTTGTCAAAGATTCATTGACCATAGAGTTGAGGGTCTATTTCTGGGCTCTCTATTCTGTTTCATTAATCTATGTGTCTGTTTTTGTGCCAGTACCTTACTGTCTTGATGATTACAGTTTTGTAATAGAGCTTGAAGTCTGATGAAGAATTGTGATGCCACCAACTTTGGCTTTCTTTTTCAACATTCCTCTGGCTTTTCAGAGTCTTTTCTGGTTCCATATAAATTTTAGGATTATTTGTTCCATTTCTTTGAAAAAAATTGATGGCATTTTGATAGAGATTGCATTAAATGTGTAGATTGCTTTGGGTAGAATAGACACTTTCACAAAATTTGTTCTTCCAATCCATGAGCATGGGACATTTTTCCATTTCTTTGTGTCTTCCTCAATTTCTTTCATGAGTACTTTATAGTTTTCTGAGTATAGATTCTTTGCCTCTTTGGTTAGGTTTATTCCTATGTATCATCTGATTTTGGGTGCAATTGTAAATAGGATCAATTCCTTAATTTCTCTTTCTTCTGTCTTGCTGTTGGTGTATAGAAATGCAACGGATTTCTGTGCAATGATTTTATATCCTGACACTTTACTGAATTCCTGTACAAGTTCTAGCAGATTTGGAGTGGAGTCTTTTGGGTTTTCCACATATAGTATTATATCATCTGCAAAGAGTGATAGTTTGACTTCTTCTTTGCAGATTTGAATGCCTTTAATTTTTTTTTGTTGTCTGATTGCCAAGGCTAAGACTTCTAGTACTATGTTGAATAGCAGTGATGATAGTGGATATCACTGCCTTGTTCCTGACCTTAGTGGAAAAGCTCTCAGTTTTTCCATCATTGAGAATGATATTCGCTGTGGGTTTTTCATAGATGTCTTTGATGATATTGAGGTATGTGCCCTCTATCCCTACACTTTGAAGAGTTTTGATCAAGAAGGGATGCTGTACTTTGTCAAATGCTTTTTCAGCATCTATTGAGAGTATCATATGGTTCTTATTCTTTCCTTTATTAATGTATTATATCACATTGATTGATTTGTGGATGTGGAACCAAACTTGCATCCCAGGAATAAATCCCACTTGGTCGTGGTGAATAATCCTTTTAATGTACTGTTGGATCCTATTGGCTAGTATTTTGGTGAGAATTTTCGCATCCATGTACATCAAGGATATTGGTCTGTAATTCTGTTTTTTGATGGAATCCTTGTCTGTTTTTGGGATCAAGGCGATGCTGGCCTCATAAAATGAGTTTGGAAATTTTACTTCCATTTCTATTTTTTGGAATAGTTTCAGGAGAGTAGGTATTAGTTCTTCTTTAAGTGTTTGGTAGAATACCCCTGGGAAGTCATCTGGCCCTGGGCTCTTGTTTGTTGGGAGATTTTTGATGACTGCTTCAATCTCTTTACTGGTTATGGGTCTGTTCAGGTTTTCTATTTCTTCCTGGTTCAGTTGTGTTAGTTTATATGTCTCTAGGAATGCATCCATTTCTTCCAGATTGTCAAATTTTTTGGTGTAGAGTTGCTCATAATATGTTCTTATAATTGTTTGTATTTCTTTGGTGTTGGTTGGGAGCTCTCCCTTTCATTCATGATTTTATTAATTTGTGTCCTTTCTCTTTTCTTTTTGGTAAGTCTGGCCAGGGGTTTATCAACCTTATTAATTCTTTCAAAGAACCAGCTTCTAGTTTCATTGATTTGTTCTATTGGGTTTTTTTGTTGTTGTTTGGTTGGTTTGTTTGTTTGTTTGTTTCTATTTCATTGATTTCTGCTGTGATCTTTATGATTTCTCTTCTCCTGCTGGGTTTAGGCTTTCTTTTTTGTACTTTCTCCAGCTCCTTTAGGTGTAGGGTTAGGTTGTGCATTTGAGACCTTTCTTGTTTCTTGAGAAAGGCTTGTATCACTATATACTTTCCTCTCAGGACCACCTTTGCTATGTCCCTCAGATTTTGAACCATTGTGTTTTCATTTTCATTTGTTTCCATGAATTTTTTCAATTCTTCTTTAATTTCCTGGTTGACCCATTCATTCTTTAGAAGGATGCTCTTTAGTCTCCACGTATTTGTGTTCTTTCTAAATTTCCTCTTGTGATTGAGTTCTAGCTTCAGAGCATGGTGATCTGAAAATATACAGGGAATGATCCCAATCTTTTGATACCAGTTGAGACCTGATTTATGACCCAGGCTGTGATCTATTCTGGAGAATGTTCCATGGGCACTAGAGAAGAATGTGTATTCTGTTGCTTTGGGATGGAATGTTCTGAATGTATCTGTGATGTCCATCTGGTCCATTGTGTCATTTAAGGCCTTTATTTCCTTGTTGATCTTTTGCTTGGATAATCTGTCCATTTCAGTGAGGGAGGTGTTAAAGTCGCCTACTATTATTGTATTATTGTCAATGTGTTTCTTTGATTTTGTTATTAATTGGTTTATATAGTTGGCTGCTCCCATGTTAGGAGCATAGATATTTAAAATTGTTAGATCTTCTTGTTGGACAGACCCTTTGAGTATGATATAGTGTCCTTCCTCATCTCTTATTATAGTCTTGGCTTAAAATCTAATTGATCTGATATAAGGATTGCCACCCCAGCTTTCTTTTGATGTCCATTAGCATGGTAAATTGTTTTCCACCCCCTGACTTTAAATCTGTAGGTGTCTTCAGGTCTAAAATGAGTTTCTTGTAGGCAGTATATTGACGGGTTTGTTTGTTTGTTTTTATCCATGCTGATACCATGTGTCATTTGATTGGGGCATTTAGCCCATTTACATTCAGGGTAACTATTGAGAGATATGAATTTAGTGCCATTGTAGTCAATAGAGAGTTTTTTTAAAAATATAGGAAATTGAGGGAAATAAGCAATTGGCTCAAGAAGAAATCTGAATGGCCTATTAATATACAAAAAATTTTTGAACTTCATTTATGATCAGGGAACAGAAAAAAATTAATGTGATACACATTCACACCCCTCAAACTGATAAAAATGTATGTCTGTGAATGCTAAGTGTAAGGATGTGGGATAGCAAGAGCTCTCCAACATTGCCAGGGGGCACTTCAGTCATCACATACACTTCAAGAGCAATTTGAACTATCTAGTGCATACCCCATGACTCAGCAATCCTGTTCCCCAGGATATATCATGGAAGAAGTCTGTCAAGAGTGCATAAGAACACATATGCAAAGGTGTTCATGGTGACTTTGTCTGTGACAACAAAAACTGGAGACAGCCTAATTGTTTATCAGAAGGAGCATGAATTCCATTCATCCAATGGAATACTATAAAAATGTTAAGATGACTGAGCTACAGCTCATGTGCCAAGATGGATAAATCTCCAAAACACAGCACCACACTTAATCCAAAGCAAAACGTGGTACCACAACCAAAAAGTTACCACCTTTAATCATGCAGCGTGCCTTGCCTTCCATTGCCACTCTTTGAATTCCACCCCTCCCCCAAGTCCTCACTCAAGTGCTATCCTTTCCAGAAACTTCCCCTGCAGTTTCTAACCTTGATCCTTCCCTTTTGGTTTGCTCTTGGTTTGCATCTCTCTTATGAACCCCACACAGCAACAGAACAACAAGAGCCCTCCCATCATAGCCACACCAACACCCTTTTCTTTTCTTTTTTTTTTTAATCTTGGATAATTTCATGGGGGGGGCAGAGGAAAACAGAATCTCATTTGAATGTGTATTTATTGTTATTCCCGAATCTGAAAATTTTTCATATGCTAATTGTTTGTTTGATTACTTCTGTCTTACTCACTTATAGCATCCTTTGCAGCCTTTTGAACACAGTTCCTAGCATGTACTGAAAACAGATTAATTTCTAACTAAAATGAATTAAAAACTAGAAATTCAATGTGAATCAACAAAAAAACTTAGAGAAAAAAAGTAACTCCAACATAAAAGTGTAGTAAAATATAAAAGCATATCACTAACACTACAAACTTGCACACTGAGTCCCTTTCTTTATTAGGTGAATGGAACACATACCTTTACTGCTTATGTGCTGCCGAGTGTAAGGGGCACCCATTCCTTAAGGCTTAAATAGCTTCTGCTGGTTTGAGGAACAAGCTGTGTTTGACATAGACAGAAAGAACTCATAAGCCAAGAAAATCTGTGCCAGGAGCCAGTATTCCCTACAAAGGCTCTAACTTGAGACAGATCCCCCTTCCCAATAAACTCTGAATTCTATGAATTCAAAGGAACCTTATTCCTTAAATTTAATGTATGTATCTTTGGAAAGGTTCCTACTAACCTTATGACTTCTGGGTTTTACAGCTAATAAGCAGATTCATAACCGAAATGATTACATAAATACAGAGTCGCTTTTCCTCCAGAAAATGCAAGGGATTTTTTTTTCCTAGCAGTTTACATGGCATTTAGTGGTCCCTGGGTTTTCTATTATTTCTTTTTAGGATCCTAGAGATCCCAAGAATCATTTCCAGACAGCACAGTTTTTGCTAACACCTTCCAGTGACTTATTCTGCCATTCAAACTGAGAAGTTCAAATTGGGAATCACATGCTCAATATAAAAAAGTGCTGCAGCAAAGAAGAGCTATAGGACTGGAATGACCAAGATTGTAGCCAGTGACCATCATGGCAATACTTTCCTCTTTTCATTTATGAGTAATTTATCACTCTGTCTGGACTTGGACATGTAGCACCAGCCAATCCAGATTTTTAAGGAGTGCTTGGCTCTTAGAGTGCTGACCAGACAGAATCTCCTCCTTTTGGGATAGCCAGTACACCAGGGTAGAGCTCCTAAGGATATTAACTCCAGAATACTACTTCCTTGGGATTTAACCTGTAAAAAGCCCAGCTGAACTGGGATCAGGTTTCATGGTTGTCACAGGACTCGAGAACAAGAAAGGACAAGTTTGTCCCTATTACTGCATCCCCTTAGGAGTACACACTATTCTGTTAAAAAACAAAAGCAAACAAAATAATGATGGCAGCACTTCCCAGAACTGTGCTTCCTCTATATTCTACCAGCTTCTAAACTACATTTTTAAAGATGCAAATTTGTGTGAAATTGATCTGTATGTTATAAGGTATTCAAGAGATGTTTCTGCTTTTTGTTCATTTGGCTCTTGTTTTTGTTTTTTGTGTAATGCAAAATAAATAATAAATAAGACTTTGTACTAAATCTGCAATTGTCATGCGTACGTACATTTCACAAAGGTTAAAAAAATTTTCAGCCTAAACCAGACTTTATTTCATATTAGAAAGTTCCCTAGGGAACTGGGTTTTACATTTGAGCCCTGATTTAGCTAAAAGATTTATAAGGGCACATTTAGAAATACAGGTCCCTAATGGGTGATGAACCCAGCCTGAGACATAATTATGATTCTCTCTGCTCTCCATTCCATGGGAAACTGCCCCCAGGAGCCCAGAGGGGAGATGGTCACCAAAAAAGAACATAAATGTTCTAGCAATATGACCACCTGGGTTACCTTTCCAATCTCCACTGCCAATCTAAAAGACATTAAAAGATGATATCCAAGTCTTTTTCAATATTAAATTAACGAAACTATTTGCTTCCCTTGGAAAACTAATGTCAGTGTTATGTTCTGTAGTCCTTGAAGCCAATTTGGTTGGATCTGTTTGTGCTTGATCATTCCAGGTTGTCACTCAACTCAGCCTGTCCTAAATGAAGTGGCAGCACTCGTTAGCCTGAGCTAAACTTGATATCACCAAGTGAGAGGTATAAAACAAGCCAGGAATGGAAAACTGGAATTTTCCTTGTAAAAAAAGGAAAATTGCTTAGTAACTTGTCCAAATTTCTCTGGAGTGAGGTAACTCACTGGGATGCCAGATCTTGGTGGCCTGTCCCCTTTGAAAATGTCTCCATCTCATCACCTAATGGGACAGTGGGGGAAAACCTGTTCATCTGTCCACTGGTCAGGGCCACAAGCTTCTGAGAAGCTTCATGTGGTTGCAGCATTATTGCAGGAGTTCCCATTTTTGCTGTTGTCTCTTAACTATCGCAGCAAAGAACACCCAGAAAACTCACAGGAGCCTGGTAATCGACAGCCAGGGTCTCAAGAATACAAGGGTCGAACATCAGCATTCAGTTTTATAATGAAAACAAGATTTAATGAGGAGATTATAGGAAGAAAGTATCTATTCTTTCCCTTGATGGCACCCTCCACACCACACATCACATACCCTAGCAGTTAAATGCAACAGGATCCTAATCTTGCAAAATTTTGGTAAGATTAAAGTTTATAAAAAATTACCATGTTATCAGTTCTCAGTAAGAAAAAGATACACATTTTGGGGAGCATGGTGGCTTGGTTGGTTAAGCATCTGCCTTTGGCTCAGGTCATGATCCCAGGGTCCTGGGACCAAGCCCCATGTCCGGCAGCCTGCTCCCCAGGGAGTCTTCTTCTCCCTCTCCCTCTGCCTGCCACTCCCAGTGCTTGTGCTCTCTCTTTCTTTCAAATGAATAAGTAAAATGTTTTTTAAAAAAAGAAAAGGAAAGAAAAATATACACACTTTATACACTCAGAGTAGATGAAGGTGCAAAAAGTTAAAAATGTACAGATCTGTACAGAACATTAACAAAGTATTATTTTGAGTATTTTCTAGAAGGCTGACAGTCAAGTAAGTTCCATATGGAGAAACTATTTTAAATTATTATTTTAATTCTATGTTGTTCTGTTGAATAAAACATTGGTCATCATTACTTATTTCCTAAAGTAAGATTACTTACATGTTTTTCTAATATTTCTCTTGAGGATTTCCTATTCCTTTGGCAAAAGAAATTTCACTGTTGTAGGTTTACTAGCTTGTCACCATTCTTATTTTTCATAATTATTTACTTTCACATCCAATGTAAGGTTTTCCTCATTTTTTAATCTTATAAAGTGTTTATGGGAATGGATGTCATTTTTGGATACCCCCAACATCAATCTTTCTCTATATCTGAACGAGTTTCATCTGCTAATTTGTGTAAAGATCTGTGCATAATAAATGGTCTCTCGGCCTGTGTGTCTTTAGTTTGTGAACTGGACAGTGGATTCACAGATGTCCCTTGTGGCTCAGGGATTAGGCAGTCTGACCCATGAACCACTAGCCACGCAGGATATAATACTAAAACTATCACATAACTACTGCATAAATAACAGGTGAAATGTTCCCATGATTTCCAGCCGTTCTCTTGGTCACTGACCTGATTTCCTACGGCTGAAAGCAAGAATGCAGGATGTGAATGTACTTAGGCCTTATACTCAGTCATAGAAGACTCTTTCCTTATCCCTAGATGTGTGATATTCGAAAGCCAAGGAGAGGAATCACCACTATATTTTGCCAAATAAGAGCAAACTTTACCTCCATATTCACCTAATTAGGTCCAAATGGGGGATAAAAAAGTGGTAGTGAACATGAAAATAACATAGGCTTTGAAATATTTATTTTATGGAGGTAGACATATTCTTAACAATTGACCTTTCAAAATTAATAGTGACATAAGAAATAAGAAAGAACATCAGAACAAAGCTGAAGCAAATAGAGAAAATGAAAGTGTCCCCACATGAGGGGGCATCTGTTACATTAGAAAAAAGTGCACATAATGAGAAACAGGGAAGCCAGATGCAGGCTCAAACCACTGAGCATTCAATGATGAGTGAAACTGAGTGACGCATTGTTAGTCAAAGCAGGACAAATATTCTGCTGCTAAATAAGAACCTATTACACCTAAGAGCTTGTAAATATCATTAAATGAGAAGGGCAAAGAAATAATAATGATGACAAAAAAGTGTGCCTCATTGAATATAAGTAATCTAAAATATAATAACCTGCCCAAGGTTCATAAAGAAACAGTGGTAACACTTATCTACACAAAAGAGAAAATGTAGTTCATTGAAGCATGTAGAGTGAACTTGTTGGCTTTATTAAATATCTGCAGTTATCTGCCCCTAGCTTTTGGAAATAAGAAACCATCATAGTAACAGTTGGCAACTGTGTCCAATATGAATGCCCTTCAGCTGCAGTGAAAACTCATCACATTAGTGGTAGGTATAAAATCTCAAAAGACAGTCATACATTTAAGACCTACCTGATGGGATCAGGTGCTCAACCACATGGAAAATCATCTCAGTTTCAAAGTAGCAAAAGTACAGACGTGTCCAAGTACCATCATGAGGATGTTCTCTCACGTTTCCCCAAACTTTTTGATCCAGTCCGTTTTGGCTTCCAATAGGAGAGCCCAGTGAATAAAGAGATGCATTTCAGTTCTTTTGGTTGAGGGGGTATAGCTCAGGAGTAAAGCATTTGACTGCAGTTCTTTTGGTTGAGATTCACTTGAGTACTGAGAGCTAGGTACTGTGCTTGACTCTGGCAGCCCAATATGGAAAAGGCAGGATTCCTGTCCTTCAAGAGCACCTAGTCAAATATGGTCTTTAAAGAGGTGATTAGGGCACCTGGGTGGCTCAGTGAGTTAAGCCTCTGCCTTCGGCTCAGGTCATGATCCCAGAATCCTGGGATCAAGCCCCACATGGGGCTCTCTGCTCAGCAGGGAGCCTGCTTCCTCCTCTCTCTCTCTGCCTACTCGTGGTCTCTGTCTGTCAAATAAATAAATAAAATCTTTAAAAAAATAAAAAAATAAAGAGGTGATTAAATAAAACGAGGGTGTCAGTGTGGGGCCCCAACCCAATATGATTAGTGTTCTAAGATGAGGAAGAGAAATCACAGGTGCCTGCATAAGGACAACCACATGAAGAGGCATCAAATGGATGGCCATCTACATGCCAAAGAGAGAAGCCTTGAGAAACCAAACCTGCTGCCCTTCCGGCCTTGATCTTGGACTTCCGGCCTCCAGAAGATAAATTCCTATTGTTTAATCCCCCAAGTCTGTAGTAGTTTGCTATGGTAGCCCTAGCAAACTAATGCAGCATCCTTCCCTATATCAGAGTTGCTTGCTGAATGCAAGAGACAGTGAGGGGAATCGATGATCTTGAAAAAGAGCTTTGGAGGGAGTTCCCCATCATTCTTCTTTCAGGGAGAAATTGAGTTGAAACCCTATCAGGGACATCACGCTGGGTGGGAGAAGAAACTAGCTGAACTCAAATGTTTTTTCCAACACTTCAATTCTATCATTTTTCTCTACAAATGTCAGTTTCCCCATGGAAGAGAACTATCACTCTCATTAGCAGATATACTTTGGGGTCTCTTATCTAGAAATTAAAACTAAAACAAATGTTTTTAAAAGCTTTGACTTGACTCTCTCTGGCCCCTGCTTCATTTGGCTCCTCTAGTTCTCTTTAATGGTCTCTTACTGTTGCCATCATCTTTTCCCTACTTTTTGGAGATGGGTATTTGAAATGAAATGTGAAGGACTGATAGGATCTCACCAAATGGGAGGAAATGGACTGGGAGGTGTCTTTCCAGGTGAGAAGAAGGAGGATGATGTCCCCCTGTCTTTACTGTCAGGGTCACAGAGATGTGAGATGGTCTTTGAAAAGCTGCAGTAACCACAAGAAAGCAGCATTCTAGAACCTCCGGACAGGCTTAAGAGTCAGCAGATATGTGTCTGCTTTTGCTGGTTGTGAAGATTCAACTCAGCTTGGGGAACCATGATCTGTATTATGGTCTTAGCCAGTGTAACCTTATCTGTTGAGAGAGAAGAATAGCAAGAACAATGGCTGTTTTAATACAACATTTTCATTCTGGTCAATAAATTTTATTTCCTATGCTACCAAACCATTTCACAAAGCTGCTGCTAAGAGAGACCATTAGTGATCAGGTGTCCCTATTCTTCTGTACCCCTCTTTGGTAAGAGTGCCAATGAGCAGTACACTCCCCAAAACATGAATAGCACTTTGATTAAAAGATTAACAAATGTACTTAATGCCACTGAATGGTACACTTAAACATGGCTAAAATGGTAAACTTTGTTATAAACATTTAACCACAATTTTTAAAAAGTAGCACAAAGGTTTAACCACGTAATAAAAGAACACCTCTAAGCATGTTAGCCTTCTAAGAGACTAGGGAACTGATTAATGGAAGCATGTTGACTAGCCCGTGCAGTAGAGATAGGAATTAAAAAGCTAATAATTATATCATCTGTACCCAAAGAGATGTAAACGTTTTTATGCCGAGAATAACACTCAGTGTGAACTCATCTGCAAAACACTAGTCACACTGCCCTAGTTGAATTTATAAGGTTACACTCTTATGCTGCTTGAATCATCTCTCTATGAGCGCTTATCTGTCTACAGTTTCTGAAGGAGAAGGTCAAGGCCCAGGGTGGAGGGCCAGACTCCAGATGTTGTGGCTCACCCTGTCAGAACAAAATTCATCTTTCCACTTGGATTGTCTCTCAACAACTGCATGTGATTGGAAAGGAGGATGGCTCCTTTCCAGGAAATCCTTCTGTTCTGTGTTTGCTTTAAATATATAATTTTATGTTTAGCCTCACTCAGAGTAGTAACAAACTACACTGATGATACACTTGTTGCATGCAAAACATACCACTTAGTCTTGGGGCTGTGACGGTACAAAAAAATATACTCCTGCCATCATCAGGCTTAGAATCTGGATGGCTTGACAAAGCATGTTTCTAATTAGTAATGGTTACTCTGAGGAGATTACCAGTGAAGATTAATTACAAGGGTTTTTCTTGGAGTGCCAAAACTGTTTCCCTCACTTAATATTTCAACTACTTGTCATCTATGTTGTAATATCATTTCGACTTAAGATTCAAATTCCAATGACAGTAACACATTTTTTAAATAATTGGATCTTTTTCCAATTTGGTGAGACCAGTTTCCTTTTTAATGTGCGTGAAGTGTAAGTCAGATTTGGTTTCCCCTTTCTGGGATGATGGTGGCAAGTTTATTTCTGGCCCAGTCCTTCACAGCTGAGTGGCACTCCAACTCTCCTGGTGACTTGGGCTTTATTTGTGACCTGGGCAAGCCTCTTAACACTTCATTACATCTACGTGATAACTGATAAGTTTCCAGAGGAAGCCTCTGTGGGTGGAGTTGGCTGAATTAATGAACTAATGACTACCTAGTAGAAAGAACAAAAATAAGACATAAAACTTATATAAAGTACTTATTCTGTATTGCTAAGTACTTTGCTCCTTTCACCCTTGCTCAGTGCATTAGTATTCCAATTGATGACAAAACTGAAGCACAGAGGGTTTAGGTAACTTGTCCAGAATCTCACAGCTAGAAAGTCATGAAGTCAGATTTAAACCCCATGTGGTATATGTTTTTAGCATCAGCCTGGAAGAAGCAGATATCACCTAGAATACAGAAATATCTATCTCAAATTAAGCCTCAGGATTTGTGTTCTTGGGTTGTGGTGATGCTGAAGAAGAGAATCTAAGAAAACATCTGCAATCTTCATTTGCCCCCCTGTGACAAAAAAGACTCTGGCTCCCCTCCCCTGGGGGTCTTGAAGCATGTTCTTCCTCTTTTTGGCATTCCTTCTTCCATGGAAAACAAGAGCATCAAAATAGCTTAAAGCATTCCTTTATCTTTCTTCCTTCAATCTACCCTCTTTATCTAATTTCCTGGCAATTTACATTTCATTGAACATATTTTCCTAGCTGGATCACCTTAAAATTAAAAAAAAAAAAAAACACTAACCCATGAAGAACAGTAATGCATGTTATACAAAATATACCATCAATGTGGATTTCTGGCTATAGCCCCAACACATTTCAGTTTGCTCAAAGATTTTATTTTATTAGAAGAAATTAATTCAGAAAGTCACTTTCTTTAAAAAAAGTTTTACTCTCTCAGATTATATGCTTGTAAGTACTTTCTTCCTCGCTGCATAATGTAAACACATTCCTAAGCATATTTTCTTCAGTATGGCCTTCAGGTAATGCTCTTATTTCCTATAGGTTGTTCTAAAGGAAATACCTATAGAAGTTCATTAATACTGCCAATTAGAAATGTGGGAGAAATGGTATGGGATCCATCACCTCAGGCTTCTCAGTTCCAGGGAACAGCTTTATATTTCTCCAGCTCTCCTAACAATGGACTATTTTTGTTTCTTAATGTTAGTTTATAAAGCAAGCTACAAATGCAGTGGAATCAGATTGTTACCTAACCAAATGTCATATAGAGTCTTCTCTGACACAAATCAAAATATAACCATCCCAAAGGTTCATGTGATACTTTGCCAGTTATCAACTTTTCATTAACCCCAACTTACAGCCTATCCAACTATAAACCTTAATAGTATTTACTTATTACTTGACAATTATGAATCAGCAATAGTAGCTTAAGCACTATACAAAGCATGGAATTAGACATGAAACGTGTATATATAAATGTGGTAGGCATTACTATTATTCCCTAAAGTCCAATGCTTCTCCATTTCCAGCCACAGGGCATGATGGCACATTCTACCCCTCTAAAGTTCAGGGTGGCCTTCTTATTGATTTTGGCCAACAAAATGGGAGTGAAAGTGACATGCATCACTTTCCAATGGAAGTATTTAGCTTCAAGTAATGGAACCACTAGCCTTTTCTCTGCCTGCTAAGTGATTATGGGAGCACATCTGTGTGTGTGTGTGTGTGTGTGTGTGTGTGTGTGTGTGTGTGTTTTGTTGTTTGGGGTTTTTTTTTTTTTTTAATTTCTTTTCAGTGTTCAGAATTCATTGTTTATGCACCACACCCAGTGCTCCATGCAATATGTGCCCTCCACAATACCCACCACCAGGCTCACTCAACCCCCTATGCCCCTCCCCTTCAAATCCCTCAGTTAGTTCCTCAGAATCTACAGTCTCTCATGGTTCATCTCCCCTCCAATTTCCCCCAACTCACTTCTCCTCTCCACATCTTGATAGGAAAGTACCATAAAATAAAGCTGCTAGGAATGCCAAGCTGGGAAATCAGCTGCCCTGGATGGCCCCCCAACCCACAGCAAACTGCATTAATATGAGACAAATTTCTGTTGTTTGGTGATGATTGTTACCTAGCCCATCCTGACTCATACAGTATTATATGTTATCCATGATTTGCATCAGACTAAAGCCTAGGGATGTATGTGCAATTTCTGAGTAAACTAGTCAACTTACTCTGCCAGTGACCAAACATCATTTTAACTTCACCATCTTAAAAAAATGAATACTAATGTGTGGTTTTACATGGAGAACTGGGAAAAATAATTTGCATAAATCACTGTACATGCTCTCTACCTCTATAAAAGCAAGGGATGGCACATCTCAATGATCAGTATTCAATGAGATCATCCTTGCACATAAAAAACATCCCATTATATCTTGTAAATCAAAAATCTATTTTAGCTAAATTAATTCTGGAAGTAAAACATAGACACAATATATAAAAGAGTTTCCAGCTATTTCATGCCAGATCCTTATTAGTGGTCTGATAGGTACACAGTATGTGAACAAAAGGACCATGACTCGTGTGAGTCTGTCAGGTCTATTCTGACACTCCCCTTCCAAAACTACACCCACCTGAGAGTGAACACATTCCTCTCCCAGACAACATACAATCTTGGAGTAATAACCTTCAACTATGGACTCAACATTTCCCCACCTTCCCTGTCAATCACCCTCACTGTAGGCAGAAATCAGCCTTCCAAGTATGTTGTCCAAGAACCAGAAAATTCTGCTTCCCAAAGTACATTCTTCTCTGCACAAAGGGATACTTGAAATACATGAATGGGAAAAAATGGTTCAGAAAAATAAGAGCTAACCCTTCTCAAATTCTAACCACGCCATTTTTGAGGTTAAGAGGAAAGGAGGGGCGCCTGGGTGGCTCAGTGGGTTAAGCCTCTGTCTTCGGTTCAGGTTATGATCAGGGTCCTGGAATCAAGGCCCACATCAGACTCTCTGCTCTGCCGGGAGCCTGCTTCTCCCTCTGTTTCTGCCTGCCTCTCTGCCTACTTGTGATTTCTGTCTGTCAAATAAATAAATAAAATCTTTAAAAAAAAAAAAAAAGAGGAAAGGAGAAATGCTCAATTGCTTTTTTTTTTCATTGCAAATCTAAAATTCCTCTTTTCAACCAAGTTGATATGGGAAATATCACATTGAGAAATATAAAAAATACAGTCTCTGAGTTGTAGCCAACCTGTCCAAATGCCAGAAGAAATTATGATCAAACTTCTACGTTGAGAGAAATCTGGACAACGAGGTGCTTGCCCAAACCTATCCTAATCATGATATGCCTAACTCAGCCACTACAAAGCACTTACACTACACTTACCACTACAAAGCTCTTACTTATGAACGGGTAAGAACCTGGAGAGGAAACATCAATACAGGTGAACCACTCATGAAATTAAATATGGCTCAAATACTATATTCAGAGGTAATTTATTAAGACCTGAATCTCCATTTCCTGACATATAGAAAGTTGTTACAAATAATATGTCATTTGATTGCATTTTTATAAAGCTTTGTATATTCATTTTATCTTAAGTTAAAAGAATACAACTATTTTTCACTTTTTTCTGTAGATACAAGCAGTGAAATTAAAAGGATTTTCATTTACTCCTTTATAATTTTGTGTTGCCTGAATACTTTACATGGATTACTTTTGTAAACAACAAAGAAAAATTGGGGGGAGGAAATCAATTCATGAGTGAAAATGAAAGTTTCACTTTAACTTGATTTAATTTTCGATCCATCCCCTTCAGTCTTCTAGTCAGTTGTCTGCTGTTGATTTGGGAAACGCAACTATGAAAAAGATATCATTTATCTGGTGGCTAATGATAATTTTCCCTGTATCTATTGCAGTTTAGGGTTTCTAAGACACTGAATATTGTTCTTTGAAAGTAAATTTATAAACTAGACAGAATTTAATCCCGTTGTTAGTTTAAGCTGGTCTTAAACGAGGGCAAAGAACAGATCTCTCAAGATTTTTACAGGAATTTCTGATTGTCTGCTTTCTAATAAGGCTTATGAATATAAAATATATTCTATCACAGTTCAAAAAGCAACGAAGTTTCTCAGACATGACCTGTAAATGCCTAGGCCGTGTTATTTCTTTCCCCAACAACACATATTTTGCGTTATGAGAAAAATCCTTTTACCCCAGTGTAGTGGGGAAAAGTCTTTACCCTCAGAAATACGTGCCATCTTCACTTTTAAGCTAAATGCAGATAATTGGGAATTTTATTTTTACCTACAAATACTAAACCATAAACCCCTTATATGCAAGGGTATTTTGATAACCCCCACAGTGTATGGTAGAGGCCCAATAATCTTTGGAATAGACAGATGGAATTGAACCCCAAGGAACTTGAGAAATTCCTTCTTTAAAGGCATTAATTAGGCTGCTAATTACATCATCTATGGTTAAAGAGAAGAGGAGGGGAGAATATTTGTTCTTCCTGTGGTGACAGATTAACAGTCCACAGAAATCCTCCCAGTGACTACCTGTCCAAGTCTTCCACACACCACTAGAATATTCTAGGAAACAGGACACCTTTTCGGGAGGGGCGGGGGATGATTTCCAAATGAAAGAAATCTGGTTTTGAGGTTGTGTCCAAACAAGCTTGATCTCCCCCTTCCCTTATCTTCCCTCCACCCTCACTCTACTCAGCTCCTCTGAATGGAACCATAACTAGCATAACAAGTTAAAGTTTTCAATTTAATAATACCAAACAAAAGGGAATTAAAGGCTTGTTTTCAGTATTTATTCCAGGGAAGAACGGATAATAGAAAACCTTAGATAATCTTATTCATTTTGAAGCTCTAATCCAGACAAACTTGGACATGGAAAAAGGTTTCTGAACTAGTACAAATAATAGTAAGCTAAATGTACTCATAAAATGTACTCCTTTCTTCCTTATTTTTCTTCCAGGGCAGAACTTGTTATGAATTTCTTTAATCAATAAAGATTTCAAGGAAATGAACAGAAAACAGCAAAACTCTGGACAACATGGCCAAGATGATCACTAGACTCTTCACAGACTGGCCACCTACCAGAAACCCAATTTAACATTTGGAAATGTTATTTCTCTGCAATATCTCCCTCCTCATTGTACCGCTGGAGATTTACAAACTATTAAGAAATATTAGGCTTACTAATGAAACTTTGTTAACATTTAGTGCCAATTAACTCAGTCAGAAGGCTGAGTCTGGGTATGCTGAATACTATAGTTTGAAATTACAGGTTACACTAAATCAACCAAAAACAAATGTTCTTTTTAATTTACAGATTTATTTGTTGCTCTGAATACCTGTGGTTTATGGAAACTGAGGCTGTCAGAAAAGGATGAATCATTTTAATGAATCTGACAAATTTCTTAGTTTGGGCAGCATAAAATTCTACCATTATAAGGACCCAAACAAACACAGAGTATGGAAAGGTGTCCCTAAAGTCAGTTCAGGAAGAATGACAAGGGGCTTTTTATTCTGGGATTTGTCTCTGGAAAGATTGTACATGTATGCAGGAACACAGATCCCATCTGTTGCTTTAGAGCCAACAGGCTTTATTGTATTGACTTTGCGCTCTTATCTGATGGCAATAAATTCCCACCAGAGTGAAACACCAGCTTAGCCAGTGACCCCTGCTGTTCAAATCAGACAATGGAGCAGGACTTTCTTCCCAGAGAAACACTGTGGCTTCAGGACCACCCTCCCTCTATGAATGGCCTTGAGATTTTGCTATTTCCTTTCAGGATTTCCTAATGTGAGCAATTAGGAGATGCTTCATTTCAAGTCTCATCAGCGGTTGCGACACATCACTGAGCAATAAACTGCTGGGACCCCAGAAAGAGACAGGAAAATTGGAAAGAAGGGGACAGGGAAGAGGAAAGGAAAAGTATCCAGCAGAGCTCCTTGCATATATGAGATGCTCAATAAATAGTTTTTTAATTAAGAGTGTCAAATGAACTAAATGTACACAGCTAACATGAATTTCAAAGTTTTGAACCCCTAAGATCAAAGAATTACTATTGGTCCAGCAAATCGGAGACTTTATGCTGTAAACAAAAGAACAAACGGCTGCTGGGAAGGACATGTACACTCCCCAAATGGAATTTCCTTCCCAGAGGTCTGTGTCACAGAGCTAGCTGCCCCCAGGTGTTTTGTTGGGCTGGGTTTTATTTTTGGTTTTGTTTTCAAAGCAGAAGCAGTCCAGGGCTGCAAGTAGGACATGCCATGCCCAAGCCTCATTCTTTCTCCCCAAATGTCTAGGGCCATTTTCTCATTGAGGTAACAATAAAAGAAACAGAACATAGTCTTTCCCGAAGCACCAGCCACAGACAGCCTCCATGATGTGACTGAGAAAAATACACTATAAAACATCTTTCTCAATCCATCCCAAATCAGTGTTTGACTAAAACACTCAGGCAGCTGTGGAAGAGCAAGAAAATGATCTGTTGCAGTAGATTATCACTGCGAGTGGAACTAGTTTTTGTTTGGTTGGTTGGTTCTTGTTTCGTTTTTTTTGTTTTGTTTTGTTTTGTTTTTTTATCTTTTTGGAGCGCCTGTTTTTAATCATTCGACTGAGCTCAAAAGTATCCATCCACTGCCTTCAGGCTTTTCTAAAAGAGCAAGCTTGTTGTACTTGGTTCAAAAGAGGCCTCTGAAACTTGGGGGGTGGCTGGCGTCACACTGGCTTTGGACCCACCAAAGAGCTCACTTTGGACTTACCAGAGAGCTAACACTGACTCGCAATTACAGCTCTCCCGGGGCCACCTCCTTCTCCGCCAAGTGGCGGGCAGGGAAGGCCCGGGGACCGCTGCTGCTTCACCCGCAGGGAACCATCGCCCCGAGCCAGGGCTCTGGCACAGCTCGCACCAAAGTCGTGGTCTCCGGAGCCCCTCCCGCGCCCTTCCTTGGCCAGTTCGCCCCTCCTGGCGAATAGAGGGCACCGAGCCCGAACCTCCCTAGACCTTTGGTTTGCTTTTTCAGCTCCAAATGGGAGCCTGCGGGCCCCTTGAAACCTGAAAGCAGCAGAGAGGCGCAAGAGTTCGGGTTAGCAGTCGGTCAGCTGTTGGTCCTCCGAATCCACACTTGTTTTCTTAATATGTGAGGCAAGGGCTTTCGCGTCGCAGCCCGGGACCTAAGTATCGGAATCCGCGTGGGATCCCTTGGGATGCGCAGCAGGGAAGCGGCTGGCACCTGCCCCGCGTGCGCCTGCGCGACCAGCTTCGCGTCCAGCTGCAGTCCGCGCCCTCGCTCTTGAGCGCAAGCGGAAGTAAGGCCAAAGGCGAAAGAACAAGCTAATCGCTCCCTCCTCCCCCTCTTCCCCCCCAAAAAAGCCAGCCTCACGGCCAACTTCTAAAAACGCAAGAGATCTCAGAACCTCAACTGCGTGGAGGGAGCAACTGCAACCCTAGAGGGACCCTCTGTTTTGGGAAATGCCGCCCCCAGATGGCTGCCGAGAATCCCACAGAAGGATGCGGGGGCTAGAGCGCCTCTTGATCTGGCCGGGAACCGGGAAAGCCCGGGTCCTCAGCCCCGGGACGAGGGTTGACGTCACCCACCCGGCCGGCCTGCGCGCGGATCACAACCAAGCGACGACGCTGGGGGAGACACCCAACAGGTCTGAACGGGTCCCCAAAGGCTGTCCGGACCGGAACTGCACCCAGCTGCAGAACGCGTCGTACCAGCAGCTGCACCTCACTGTCGTTAACCCCTCGTGTCTCAGTGTCCCCGTGACATTTGCAAAATGATAATACCCACACCCACCTGTCGGGGGGCAGTGAGGATTTCAGGAAACCGGGTGCCTTCAGCCGGTGTGTTAGTGCGGCCTTTTAGCGCGTGCGTGACTGGCCGTTCCCCGCGCTCCCCAGCCTGCTCCCGCCCTGCCCTTGTACCGGGGTCATCCCGACGCAGGACTTCTCTGCCATCACACCTCAAAGACCCCCGGGAGGCGGCGCGTTTTAGCAGGGATCTTCGAAACGCAAACTTTCCAGTCTAAAGTAAGGGCGGTCAGCAGTACCGTCCAGCTTGTTTCCGACTGGACTGCCCCTCCGTAGCGGGTGCTGGGTTTCGAGAGTCTAGAAACTGGAATGTTGTACACGTGGTTCTCCCCACTCTCGCTGGAACTCCTCAGAAGAGTCAACGTTCTAGAGCGCGGCCAGAAGGCGCCATTTCCCAGGCTCTTGGCTCCTACCACGCAGGAGCAGGGCCCGCCAGCCCCCCGCTTAGAGACCCTAGCTGCAGGACTGAAGCTCCCTCCGAGCACGACAGTGAAGACCTGCCGGCCCAGACACTTGTGGTGGTTCTGGCGACACTGGCGGGAAGGCAGTGCCTGGGGATTCTTCAGTGCCTTGACTACAGGCAGGAAAGCGGGGCCAAAAACAGAACACAGGGTTGTTCGAGGCTCTTCTTCAGGCCTGCAGCATTTGGGTGGGATTTCGTTCACTTGGGCGGGACGGGGAGGGGTGGGGGCATGGAGTGAGGGAAAGATGGCCAACCCTATCACCAGGAACTCCTGGGCAGCCCCCTTTAAGCAGACTGAGAAGCGAGCACCCACTTCCGCTCACCCTGGGTGTGGGTGCAGTTTCCGTTCCTAAGACGAGCAAATACTGAATGGTTGGGGCGGGGAGGAAGCACTGGCTCCTGGTTTGTAAAAGCAAAAGCCTTTGCTGGCCTTCACTGGGTGGCGAGGCTCTGAGGAGGCCCCTAGGCCCGAGCGCCAACCAGGAGCGCGGAAGAGTCTACCGAGTGAAGGCGCTGCCGCCTCGCTGCACCACGTGCGCGCCGCTCTCCGCGGTGGCACAGCGACCCCGGCTGGGGAGGCGCGCCGGGACCGTCACCCAGCATCGGCGTTCGTGCGCCTCTCACACAGGCAGAGGTCTTTCCTCGCGTCCTGGCCTCCGTGGAAGGTTATTTTCTCGTCCCCTTCAATCATCTGGTCTCGTGGACGCGCCTGTCACGCGGACACGCGCTTGGCCGGGCCGGACGCTGGGGGAGCGTGGAGGGGGGGTGGCTGAATGGAAAGAGAGTGGGGCGAGACTCCAAATGGGGAAGGAAGACGCAGTCTGCGCAGGATGAGACCTACGTTGGGTGGTGCAGGTGCGATGGGGACTCCGCGGGCCTCGGAACCTGACAGGTCCAGGCCGGACGCAGCGCCTGGCAGTGATGGAGACTCCGGAGCGGCTCCCGGCGCCCCCTGGCGGCGAGTGAGGCCGCGCGGGCTGCGGAAACAATGCCTTGGGCGGCGCCCACCCGCGGAGCGCCTTGCTGCTGCGTGGCTCCTGGGTGTGCGACGTTCCCCCGCCTAACTCTAGCGCGACCAGCTTCGGGGTCCTTGGTCCCGCGCTAGGCGGTCTGAAGGGCCGTGACAACCCCAGGGGAGGACGTTGGGGCTGGGGGCGGTGGAGGCGGGAGAGTCCCCTTTCCCGCCCCAAGGGCCAAGTCCTAGCATCTCCCAGAGCTCGGGTTCTAAGTACTTGAGTCGGTGTGCTGGAGTCTCATGGGTTTATTTTCAAAACAGTTTGTGTTGGGGAGCGGGGGTTTAGGCCTCTTGGTGCTTTTGTTAGAAAAGTAAAGACCCAGGGCTAGTTCGGCGGAATGCTGTCTTTTGCTGCCGCCCCAGGCCCTTCCCCCAGGAGATCACCCGGGTTAAAGAAAACATGGAAGCTGGACTTTTAGGGACATAGATTTCTGGAGACCAGGAGATGCTCTCCCTCCACTTCCAGACGGCGATTTTCCTGATGTGTTTACGGACAGGAAGGGGTAGGAAATAACATTGAGCTGGCTCTCTCTATCCACCCATTTAGGGGCGCCTGGGTGGCTCAGTGGGTTAAGCCTCTGCCTTCAGCTCAGGTCATGATCCCAAGGTCCTATCCACCCATTTAATCCCTCCCTGAAGCACTCGGACCCCAACGCTTGAGGGAGGACGTGAATCTGAGAGGCGGAACAGGGGAAATAGGGAAGCTGCGGACAGAGCGGGTGGAGAGCTCCGAGAGGCCGGAAAGTAGTAACAATGCGCACCCTTACATATGAAAGAACCTTGGCGAGGTCGCTCTGCGGGGGTTATTGGTTTGGACCCGCACAGCCTCTGCGCTAGGGAGGCTGAGGGGGCGGAGACGACCTGCCCCTAAGGCGACTTGGGCGATTAGGGGGAAGGAATCCCGCTGCACGCGCGCGCTCTCTCTCTCTTCCCCATCTGGCACCCAAGTCCCAGTTTCCAGTTGTAAACTTACTGTTTGCAGTCCTTAAGGGCAGAAGAACCCTAGCTCCACGAAAGCAATGGCCGGCCTATCTGTTCACCTTTTGCACACTCGATGCCCGCCAACGTGTGTAGGATGAATGAACCAACACTAACAAGGCCACGACTGTCACTCGTGGATCTCGGCAGGGCTTCTTCCTCTGCCCCCTACCCCTTCCCAGGCTGCCCACCTGACGCATTTTCTGTCAGTCCTACAGGCCTGCCACTAGTCTTTCCAAACCGGGCCCATAACAGAGCGCCGCGCCACCCGGGCCTGTGTGTGTTAGGGCCCGCACTGCCTTCGAGCATTGAGTCATCCCTTTCATTTAAGGAGGGGGGAGGGGCAGGTCTCTTTTTCAAAACCGGGAAATGGTGGGCAGTTGTGTATGAGTCTGACGACATTCTGCAAAAGCATTTCCACAACGGCAAAAATCTAGAGTTATTCCAACAACATAACAACCCCAACGTTTTATTCCCTTTTCCGCGTAAGTTTTGCTCGCACAACTTTATTTGTAATCTGATTTTTTTAAAAGGGCATGGTAAATCACACCGTAAGGAGATGGACCAGGCTGGGAACTGTGGCTGGAGACTGGAGAGGAAACCACGCTCGCTCGCGGAGGCGGCCTCGAGCGAGCGGGTCCCGGGCGCGAGAAGTCACAAAGAGCCCGCGGGCTGCGGCTCTCGGCTCGAAGAGATGAAGTTCCGCCGCGCAGCTCCGAGGTCGAAGCAGAAATTTAAGGCCGGGGTCAAACAAGCCCCGACCTGGGCCTCGTGGGAGGCGGAGCGCGTTCCCGCGGGGACCTGGTGGCGAGGCCGCCGATTGCGTCCCCCGGGGGGAGCCCCATCTCCTGCAGCCCGCGCTCCGCATGCCCACCCGTGGGGCGCAGCTGCCAGGCGTGTCTATTTGTTTGTTTGTTGTCTAAAACAATCCTGGAGCACACGACCAGCAGCATCTGAAGGAGGTGGGGGCAGAATTCCCTTCCTGGGAGCGCGTGAGGGGCATTCTCAACGGAAAACCAGACCAAAAGAGTAGTGACCAACCCTCCTCGGATTACTCTCCCCTGGCTCCTCCCTATCTCCCCCCCAACCTCCAGATTTGCATAAAAAAGGCCAAGAAAACTCTGGCGGGGCCCCAGCTGCAGTTCACTCTGCTCCCCCCGGGTTGGAGCCCCCCGGAGCTGAGCTCTGGCTTGCAGTACGAAGCCGAGCGTACAGCGTCTCTCCCGCGCAGTCCTCCCTGCGCTAGGCGTCTCCGTGCTCCCGTCGCCCGACCACCGGCTTTCCAGGTCCCGGAGCCGCGCCGAGCAGAGCCAGCGGGCCGGGACGACCTCAGCGCCGGCTGCCTCCCGCTTCCCGGGCTCCGCTCTCTGCCCCGTCGCGCGCCCACGATGCCGCAGGGCCCAGGCTCACTGCTGCTGCTCGTCCTCGCCTCACACTGCTGCTTGGGTTCGGCGCGCGGGCTCTTTTTCGGCCAGCCCGACTTCTCCTACAAGCGCAGCAACTGCAAGCCCATCCCGGCCAACCTGCAGCTGTGCCACGGCATAGAGTACCAGAACATGCGGCTGCCCAACCTGCTGGGCCACGAGACCATGAAGGAGGTGCTGGAGCAGGCGGGCGCCTGGATCCCGCTGGTCATGAAGCAGTGCCACCCGGACACCAAGAAGTTCCTGTGCTCGCTCTTCGCCCCTGTCTGCCTCGATGACCTGGACGAAACCATCCAGCCGTGCCACTCTCTCTGCGTGCAGGTGAAGGACCGCTGCGCTCCAGTCATGTCCGCCTTCGGCTTCCCCTGGCCTGACATGCTCGAGTGCGACCGTTTCCCCCAGGACAACGATCTCTGCATACCCCTCGCTAGCAGCGACCACCTTCTGCCAGCCACCGAGGAAGGTAAGCCTTTCCCCGAACCACCTCCCTCCCCTCCTCACTTCCCCGTTCACACCCAGCTCCGCTAAAGGCTTTCTGGGGGAGAATCGCACAGCCCACACCCACATCCTGATGTGTCCCCGCCACAGGTGCCAGTTCCAGCAGGGTCAGACGCCCTTCTAGCCCTCGTGTGTCATCGTGACAAATTTGAGACACCACACACTGCCCTGTCCCCTGCGCAAGCCTCCCAATCCTTTCCAAATTACACCAGTTGCTTTCTTAGAGACAGTTAAAAGAAAAAAAGGCGGGGGGTGGGGCGTGGAGAAGGAAAGGAAGGAGGGAAATGAAGAACTGAAAGGCGTTTTTTCCTTAGAGATATGCAATTATTTTTAAAGATGTTGCCCCTGGTGCCACAATTCTGAGAGCGCTAGAAATGGTCCTGTGTGGAGTGGGTAGTGAGCACCCTGGCCAGAGGCTCCTCGCCTAGCCTCATGCAACGCGTTCTTAGCATCCGGCAGGATTGTAGGCACGGAAACATTCCTTTACAGGCAGGTTAGCCAAAACGCACAAACAGACCTTGAAGGTATTTTTTGTTGTTGTTGTTCTTTGCCGACTTGGGTTTTGTAAATAAAAGCCGGACTGTCTCAGAGCATGTTGAAAATTGAGCACTGGTTGTACTGCTCGGGTATCTAAGGAAGGGGGCATAAAGGGACTCTCCAGGAATCATTTTTCTATCACTAATCAGCTTATATCTTAGTAGTGGTTTTAATTAACTGGAGAAATATTGTGCAAAAGATAGTTTCCCAGGTTTTTAAAAAACAGAGGGGGAGTTCCTGTTGGCGGGGTGTGGGGGGGTGGACATCAAAGCAATGGAAACCCTGAAAGAAAAATATACACAATGTGTCTGAACTGATTCAGGTCCCCCTGAGATGTAAAGGGAGCTTCCTAATCCCTTGCAGGGCTCCTACAGCCTCTCCCTTTCAATCTTTAATTGTTTTCCTATAGCCATCATTGGTTAAAGAAAATGCACAGTTGTTTAGCAATCTTTCCTGGCAGGCATCTCCAGTTTGCAATCATCTTATTGGTTAGATTTCTAATTTATTGCAAATGTTTGGCATATTTCAAACATTTGTCCAACATATACCACAGACCAACCAATACAGGTTAGTAACATTTTATATACATTCCTAGAGCTCCTAATTGGAAATGTTTCATTTTGTTTGAGTGAGGGGAATTAAGGACAGTTTTATGTGTGTTATTTTTGTTTTTATTTCTTTCCACCATCAGCACCAACATTATAAAGTTTCTCCAAATCTCCATATTCCCCCTTCAAAATAAAAGTTTATGGTCTTCAAAACTATGCTCTGCAATTTTTCTAATTTGATACACAACTCTATATCATGAGTCACAAAGGTTTTTTTCTGTGAAAATTCAATTTCATATTAATGAAAATCAAATTTTACCTATTCTTTTATTTTTATTTTTTAAATGTTTTATTTATTTGATAGAGATAGAGAGAGGGAGAGAGAGCACACATAAGCAGGGAGAGTGGGAGAGGGAAAAGCAGGGTCCTGCTTAGCAGGGAGCCCCATGAGGAACTCCATCCCAGGACCCCAGGATCATGATCCGAGCTGAAGGCAAACTTTTAACCAACTGAGCCACCTAGGCACCCCTTACCTAAATTTTACCAAATTTTAGACCTAGCATTAGCACATTTATAAATGCAAGAAAGGGAATAGTATATTCCCCCATACACACACCCAAATGAGACTCTCAGAAGAGCCTTTAATAGGCTCTCTGATTATCATGCTGGCACATATTCCTACATTTGGTCAGACCCCCATAGACAGTTTGCTTCAATTATGATCACTTCAGAAAAAGCTTTGAGTTTTTGTTTGGCTGATTGTTTATTGATTTGGGGTGGTGGGGGATAGTTTTTGAGAATTTGAAATGGATAAAGAAGAGCAAGAAGAACCTGCACCAGGAAGGAAGAAAACAATGAAATAAAAGCAGCTTAACTCAGCCACACACTTGACAGAAAGCCCACGGGCAATACGGAACCAGTGAGAGCAGTTTGCTGCAGTTGCTGTGGTGTGTTACCAAAGAGGCAAGAGCCCCAACATAACCCAGACAGCCCTAGCCACTTCTCCCAGTCCAGACTTGAGAATATCTTGAAGCACCCCCCGTCCCCCAAGATACAACTCTTCTGACCTGTGCTTGTGTCATGCAGCTGAAAAAGACAATCTTGTGGCCACATTTTGTGGTAACTGATTTACCAAAACCTCTTGAGTTTCTTCTGGGTGTTCTCTTCAGAGAGGCTTTGGGAACAATTTTTCAAAAACAGAATTTGGGGACGCCTGGGTGGCTCAGTGGGTTAGGCCGCTGCCTTCGGCTCGGGTCATGATCCCAGCGTCGTGGGATCGAGTCCCACATCGGGCTCTCTGCTCATCAGGGAGCCTGCTTCTCCCCTCCCCTCTCTGCCTGCCTCTCTGCCTGCTTGTGTGATCTCTGTCTATCAAATAAATAAATAAAATCTTTAAAAAAAAAAAAAAAACCAGAATTTGTCTCAGGGGTTAGGAGGAAGAGCTAAAGAACCAAAACCCTCTGTACACTCTGCCCACAACACCATTTGCCAGGGGACGGCAGGGTGGTAATTTGTCATTTATTAAACACAACTATAGGTGTTCTTGGTTTTTGCCCATCAAAAAAACAGGAGTCGGGACGCCTGGGTGGCTCAGTTGGTTAAGCAGCTGCCTTCGGCTCAGGTCATGATCCCAGCGTCCTGGGATCGAGTCCCACATCGGGCTCCTTGATCAGCAGGGAGCCTGCTTCTGCCTCTGCCTACCACTCTGTCTGCCTGTGCCTGCTCTCTCTCTCTCTCTCTCTAACAAATAAATAAATAAAATCTTTAAAAAGAAAAAAAAAACAGGAGTCATGGAAGACTTTCTTAGGAGCGAGTAAGCCTTTTCAAAGGAGGCAGAAGCTGTGGTCTTACCTTACAAATGCTGCTCTTGTCTGGATAAGCCCCTTTGAGTTGTTTATAAATGCCATCTGCTTTTCCCCTCTAAGCAAATTTACTAATTTTTTCACATTTGTAGCTCCAAAGGTATGTGAAGCCTGCAAAAATAAAAATGAGGATGACAACGACATAATGGAAACTCTTTGTAAAAATGATTTTGGTAAGTAATATACCTCCACCAACAAAATATTTCACATTCAAAAGTTTTATTTATCAGTAAAACTTAAAGGAACAAATCATTAAGATGTTACCAGGTAAGACTTGGGTAAAATACCATCATAGCTCATCTTTCCAAAGTCTTCTAACTTGCTCTATCCTAGTTGCCTCCCTATGTAACTATCTTGCCCTGAGTTGTATCTTATTAGGTGAGATTCATTGTTCTGTTAAGCAATAATCAAACAATGAGAATTACTCAAATTAGGAATTTTCGATGGCACATTTTTCATTTCACTTTATCTTTTTCTTGCCAATAAGGATAATTTGGGGCCAAGTTCTCTTTCAGTCACTTGATGTGAGGACCTGGAATAGAAACATGTAAATATTAGCCCCAACAAAACAGATTCAAGGCATTAAGTCAGCCAAAAATAAAAATTTACCCCAGCATCAAATATTTTTACCATATTCATAGCCCATAACACTTTGCTCCTTTGTGTCCCATCACTAGTGACTATGTGACTAGTGACTACATCCAAGGTATTTAATAATTGGGGGGGGGGTTCTTTAAATTTAAAGAGAAGAACAAAATAGTTTTGGAATTTCCATTGGCAAAATACATGAAAGGTGCCATGGTGACACAGTGCTTGGGGACAATAATGTTTGTGATTTGTTACCACGTTCATAGTCTGTAGGTCCTCCCCTTAAGAGAATATTTAAGAGGAAAGAGGAATGGAGACTGTCCACACAGAGCTTCATCAGCACCTCTCCACTAACCTGAGGGCCCCAAGGTGAGATCAGGAGCCCAGCTAGACACAGAACCCGTGCTAACTCTGGAGTCAGGAGTGGCCATGGACTTCACCCAGACATTCACTGGGACATTCTCATCTTCATCCCATTCCAAGAGTCGACACCTTTTGATGTTTTCGAGAGGCTGGTATCCTTTAAAAGTATTCAGGCAGAAGGCTGAACTTAACTGGTAAGCAGATATGGTTCCTGTTCTATCAAACAATAATGAGGTCTAACAGATCTGTATTAACATCTCTGTGTACTCAACAAAGGCCTTGAAACTGAGAGAAATAATTGAGCACTCACTGCTGGGGGCTGCCTCCCCACTCTCTCCTTACAACTTACCATCCCAGCAATCTCAGACCGGATCAGGTCCCCGAAACTCTGGAAGCAATCCAATCACTGTTCCTTACAACCCTGGCTCTCTTCCAAAAGTGTCCTGGGTTTAACTTCAGCTGATCTTAAAACAGCCATAGCTTTAGGAAAAACTTCACACTACCAAGGAAGGAAAAAAGAAAGGAGGCAATCCTAAGTCCTAACCAATCTGTCCCCTCAGGAAGAACCACAAATAGGATGATGGGGTTTCGAATGTCTGTATTTAAATACACACAACTGTAAGGAGTAGAAGGCCAGGCAGGCTGGTAGCAGCAATCTCAAATCTCCAGAGCCTTACCAAAACACACTTCTGAGCTTCCATGCTGCAAGATTTGATTAAGGGGAAAATAGAAAAATATAATTTTAATAAAATGTAAAGTGTATATAAAATATAATTTTTGCCTGGTAGCTTAAGTCCTTTGCACTCGATTTAATCCAGATCTCTCTCCTGACTTTCCATGAAGAAGTTAGTGATGTCATGGGGCTCTAAAATGATTGAAATTAGGGCATGTGCACACACACCCACATATTAATACTTGCTTTATGGCTTCCCTTACAAAAGACCCATTTCCTAAGGATGCTCTATCATGACCTAGGCCCCTGAAAAAGTGTGTGTGTGTGTGTGTGTGTGTGTGTGTGTGTGTGTGTGTGTGTGCATGTGTCCTACTGTTTTCTCTCCTTAGAGGAGAAAGCCTTTCAAAAGAATATCGATATCGTCCCATTTAAGGTATCACACACACAGATTACCTCACTGCTCTGTTTTCTATTTCCCCACATTAGTTTTGTCTCAGAAGGGATAATGAACCTGAATTGTAGGAAGTATATCTTATACTCCTGGTTTATAAGCAGTATTCTATATTGCCTCTCTACTTTGGAAAGTAATGGAAAGGTAGAAGGAATAAGGATAGAAATCTAATATAATTAACTTAAGTCATCCACAAAAGCATCACGCTCTTTCCCCACTGCACTCCTGAAGTACAGAGAAAATCTCAGAGGCCTCCTCACTGCAATGGTAAAAGTACTAGTGCAGAAGGAATCACTGCTTCCCTGTGCATGCAACCTGCTGTTGGAGCAGGTAGTACCATTACCCTTGCCTCCTACCACTTCCTGCATCCCCACTCACATCTTCCGGGGAAGGAAAAGTTATTTTAGGGCTTTGATTCCCTATATTCAGCCGCAGCTGAAAATCCAGGGAGGAAATGGGTGATGTTTTCCCATGGCAAGCTTTTGCAAAGTTGATTATTTTATAGCAAGAAAAGATTAATAATAAATCTTCCTCATGATTAAAAGTAATGGTTTTCTCATGTGTGGAGCTCATGAGTGTTTAATATGACCAGGAGCTCTATCACACATGCTCTATGTGTGCAACATATCACCACTTCTCCCACCATATAACCTTCCCACCCCAGCCCTTATGCAGAGGCATCAGGAATAGGTGACATTTCCATGTGACTTATTCCATGGCTTAAGTCCCATAAACTCTGAGAACTCACTACTACAGTTTAGATACATGTCAGACAAAACACAGCATCTTTGTTGGCCAAATCACAGCATTTTTGATTTATTGGGTTGAGCTTCAGTCATTTCCTGGCCAGCTGGAAAAACCATGGTTAAAATCAAATTCCCTTTCTGAGACAGAGAGAGAGAGAGAGATCCCAAAAGCAGTTACAAACACACACACACACACATACACACACAAACACACACAAACCCTCTTCCTCTATGACTAATTTAAATAATGCATCCAACTCCATCAAAGTCAGGAAGTGCCGTTCGCACACCATCTATACTGAACACTGTCAGTATCATTAAGAGTCTTAGGCTACGTCACATGTGGGCATGTTCATGTCCCACACAGGACCAAAAATTTAAGAGACCCCAGCAGTGTTAGACAAGGAGGCATAGGGACCAGCGTTCTGACAGCTAGACTTAGCCAGGACACAACCTAACGGGGTGACCTCATGTAAGTCACTAATTTCTCTGGATTTCCAAATTCTGTGTGTATCAACAAGAGATTTCAACGGGATGATCCTTTCCAACCTTAAGATTCTGCCCTTTCCCTGCCTTCGTGGACTCTTGAGGTTTAATTCCAGCATGTATGTTTGTAGGGTTTTCTTTCCCAAAGCAGACTGTTGATGACTGTAAAATGTGTCTTTTATAGTGAACCACTTACTTTTGGTCTTAGCATTCTAGTGAATGCTATCCATTTTGTAAATGGTACATATATGATCTGTAAACTCCTTGGCCTCAGACAGGCAAATGATAGCAGATAGAATGAGATCTTCAGAAAAACACTTTTACAGCTAAACATGTTGTGCTCTTAGACTCTCGGGTATTTTTTCTCCTAGTTGCTTTACCAAATCAAATGCAGCTGCTGTAAGATCAATTCTCCTCCCCTGTAGTCTGTTCTTTAGAAAACAATGATTGTGTGATATAATTTCCTTACAGGTTTGTCCAAAAACCTCTCCAATGTAATAAATTGAGTTTAAGTTTATGGCCACAGAAGGATCACGTTTCACCTAAGAGTCAAACATTTCTTTTCATGCTTTAGTTTCCAATAGGGGAAGTCATTTGTTGAGGAGAGCGCAAGCCACATGCAATGGACATAGAAACACAAGAACACAAGGGTGAGGAAGAAAAGTTAATTGGGTCCCACAAAGAGATTTTTGGAAGGGTGGCTGATTGGAAATAAAGTGCCTGGCAAGCCCTTTGAGGCTTTAGAAATGAAGCCACCTGCTGCCCTTGACAGGCTCATTAGCTGCAGGAAGCTCTTCTTCCCTCCCCCAGGCCGAGTCACACAAACCTGTGAGGTGAGGAGAGCTCCCACTCTGTACCGTATTCCCTTCTTACAACTGGTATGATTCGGCCCTCTCCTGTCTTCACAGCACTGAAAATAAAAGTGAAGGAGATAACCTACATCAACAGGGATACCAAAATCATCCTGGAGACCAAGAGCAAGACCATTTACAAGCTGAATGGTGTGTCTGAAAGGGACCTGAAGAAATCAGTGCTGTGGCTCAAAGACAGCTTGCAGTGCACCTGTGAGGAGATGAACGACATCAATGCACCCTATCTGGTCATGGGACAGAAGCTAGGTGGGGAGCTGGTGATCACCTCCGTGAAGCGGTGGCAGAAGGGGCAGAGGGAGTTCAAGCGAATCTCCCGCAGCATCCGCAAGCTGCAGTGCTAGTCTGCCCCCCAGGCTAGCTCCGGGGAGCCCAGCGGACCACCTCCGCTCTGGGTCCTCAGCTCTCATTTCCCAAGCACAGGCCCTGTGGCTCCAGCCCCCAGCCTGGAGCAGCCTCCCTTGCCTTTTTGCACGTTTGCACCCCCAGCCTCTCCTGACTTACACGGCCTTAGGAGGCCTTGGGCATGGATAGCTGTTTTCACATACAGGAAAAACCCACCCAGATCTTGTAGAAATGTTCAAACTAATAAAATCATGAATATTTTTATGAAGTTTTTAAATAGCTCACTTTAGTTTTGAATAGGTACAACTGTGACTGGGTCTGATTTTTTTGTTTGTTTGTTTTTCTGCTTGGTTTGGGTCAACCGATTTTCACTTTCCACTCTGGTTGCCATAACGTGCAAATGGCTTCATTCTTCCACGTGGCCCAAACTGTTGTGGGTCACAAACCTCGTTGAGATAAAGCTGGCTGTTATCTCGACATCTCTCACCTCCAGCCTGAGACTGAGAGCCTAAGCCTTATAATAATTCACCTGTCATTTTAAATCCTGCATTTCCGGGTAGAGTACTTCCATTTATCAAAAGCACATTAACCATCATAGCAGGAGTTCTTTGGCTAAAGGGCAAAACAGACAGATTTTATAATTCACCTGAGTACTTTAAGCTTTGTTTAAAACATTTTTTTACTTAATTTTGCAAATTAAACCATTGTAGCTTACCTGTAATATACATAGTAGTTGACCTTAAAAAGTTGTAAAAATATTGCTTTAACCAACACTGTAAATATTTCAGATAAACATTATATTCTTGTATATAAACTTTACATCCTGTTTTACCTACTGCCTGTCTTCTGTCTTTTCTTCTTAGTGGAAGGAAATGGGAAGGCCTCGTACAAGAGTGATTGCCTCCCTGTTCTGAGGCCCAGCCCTTCTGCGGTTTGAAGGATCTATTTCTTAAGTGACTCAGGAAAGTGTCCCCTGAACTCCTGCCCCCACCACACACAACCTGGCTGTCACCTCATGCCTCAGATCTCCTCATGCCTCAGATCTCGTACACATTTACCACTGCAGACCCTGCTGGGAGGCACAGATTTGCAGGCTTCGCAAAGGACTTTCATGCTTTTGTCCTTTCTCAACATTTGGCAACACTACTCTAAACCCAAGGTTCATAACCCTTACAGTTGTGCTCTTCATCTCTTGAGATTTTTTTTTTTAAGATTGTATTCATGAGAGGAAGAGAGAGAGAGGCAGAGGCAGAGGGAGAAGTAGGCTCCCCAAGGAGCAGGGAGCCCAATGCGGGGCTCCATCCCAGGACCCCAGGATCATGACCTGAGCCGAAGGCAAATGCTTAACCTACTGAGCCACCCAGGTGCCCCTTGTCTCCTGAGATTTTTGTAGTGAAAAGAACCATTGCAAGAATGTCAGTTCCTTCTCCAATTAAACTCTAACCCTTAGATACAGATCCTTGATTTGAAGGATATCTACCGTAAGGCAGAGGGTAGGGAAGGGAGGTGAAGAACTGGCATTAGGGTGAGAAGGGAACAGACAGATGCCCAGCCATAAAATGTCCATCCAAATGCTTCATTATTTTATGTGGGAACCTCCATAGATATTCTGTTAAGTAAATGAGGACACTGAGGCTCAGAGAGGCTAGACAGGTCCTAAGAGGCAGAGCCAGGGCTGAAACTCAGGCCTTACAGACAACAAATTCTGTCTTCTATTCCACCTAGGACTGGAGTACAGAAATCTGGTGGCACTTATCTATTTAGCAAATATTTATTAGGAATCTGCCATGAGCCTTGTCCTCTTCTAATCGCTGGGGATACATACATTAATCCTAGCTCTTATGGAGATTATATAAGAGAGTGAAAACAAAATAAACAATCACAATTACTATTATATATTTATAACTTATCAGTTACATGAAGCATAACTACAGGTAATATGTGAGAGCAATAGAGTGTCCCCATCAAATCTGAAATTTTTACCAGCATTCGTGTGAAGCTTTATCTGATAGCATTTCATGGATTTACTTTAAAAGTTTCCTGAACATAATCCATGACCTCTCTACAGTACTTCAAAGTCTTCTGGCACCAAAAGTCAGTACTACCCACTACCTGGGCTATATGATTCTGGCAGTCCTTTCCATTTTCCTCTTAGTGGATACGTGACTGCTTCTCATCTGATTCTACAAACTCAAGATAAACCCCCTTCCTACCAGGCCCCTCTGGACTAAACTAGAATAGAGATGCTCATGGATCAAGGCTAACACTCATTTTAAGCATTTGGAACAAGAGACTCTGCAAAAGGCAAAAAAAGAGAAAAAGAAAAAGAAGATAAAAAAAGAAAGGAGATAGTAAACCAAGGAATTAGGAATTAGAAGGCAGAAGTATGTATGATGCATCAAAAACTAATGAAAAGAAGTAATTTGGAAAACACTGATATATCTGAATGCTCCCCCTCCAGTCAAGTCAGAAGTCCCTTCCCATCTAATGGGAAGGAAAAGCCTTAGCTCTGAAGAGCAAGTGAATGCCAGACATGGCCTCTATCACTCATACTTTGAGGAACCAGCAGCAAAAGCATCACTCCAATGTCTGCCTCTTGCTGTCATGCCTCTCTATGGATTTTTCCAGCACCTGTTCCCCTCTTTGATGCAGCTATGAGCCAATGAGACATGTTGGGGTGGGCAGGTAGGTTTTTGTTTGATTTTTCATTCTCTTTGGCATGATGGATCAACTATATATCAACTATGTATTATTATTATTATTGAAATAATCATGTTTGCCTTCTTAATTACTTTTCCAACTATGAGATTCCTTTTATAGGCAGATGAAATCATGAATGCTGGCCCGTTACTGAAAGAAGAAAGTGGGGAATCAGAAGACACTACATTTCTGCATTTCTTTGGACAATCAATGATCTGTTAATAAACTGCCAAAATGCTGCAGGCCATCAGTCAAAATAGAAAAGTCAAAAAAATCTGAAAACTACGTATCTACTATGCATATATTTCCTCTTCTCTTTCCTAAATAACTTGAGAAATTATTTGTTGCACAACAGTAAATCTATAAAACTTTTTTGAGCAGCATTTCCTAAGTGTATGGGGGATAAAGTTTCTATCCACATGCATACATTGATATACTGAAATTCATAGGCTTAAAAAGAATCCATGTTTCTAATAGCACCCTCCATGCTTCATTGTCTATTCTCCTATACAATTGCAATTTGACTGGATTTTTTACCTTTCAACTCTTGCTTACTATCAGGTGTTCAATGTTCTTGATGTGGGAAGAGGGTTGGTCACCTTGAAAAAGAAATTCAGGCATATGTATCCTTCATGCAGTTACTAACTCTGGATTATGATTGTGATTTTTGCCTATGGAGCATACTGTGTAACTACAAACTAATCCATTAATTCATCAAAGATTTATTGAGCACCAGCTATTGCCATGAATTTATTCATTCAATAATATATTGAATGCTTTCTTGCATGTAGGCACTCTTCTATGTAGTGGATACAAAGTGATTCTCCTCCTTCAGCTTATATTTTGAATTAGGAATTGTATTAAGCACCAGAAAAAACATGGATCCTTCCCAAAAGGAACGAACAATCCAATAAGTGGAAAAGGCATGTAAACAAATAATTCTAATACTCTGTATGAAGAGGGAAATGTATACATGCCCAGGGATGACACAGAGAAGAGAGTAGTTAACTCAAATATAAAACAGAATATTTCATTCAGCTTGAGCTTAGGATCAGGGCAAAGGTGCTTTCAAGGAAAGAACTTTCAGTGAGTTACACCAGAGTATCTTATATTAGGACACAGCCTAAGGAACTCAGTATTTATAATCAGTTTTATATACTGACTGATCAACTATGATATTACGCAGTTATCATACAGAAGGTATTATTCTGGAATGAGACTACCAATAAACCTAGCATAAAGTCCATTGCTTTTATAATCCATAAAATTCCAAAACTCTCAAATGACAAAACAATGGATCAAAATTTAGCTCAGAAACAAACAGCTATTCAACATAATAAAATATATATATATATATATATTTTTTTTTTTTTAGATTTTATTTGTTTATTTGACAGACAGAGATCACAAGTAGGCAGAGAGGCAGGCAGAGACAGAGAGAGGGGGAAGCAGGCTCTCCGCTGAGCAGAGAGCCCGATGCGGGGCTCGATCCCAGGACCCCGGGATCATGACCTGAGCCGAAGGCAGAGGCTTCAACCCACTGAGCCACCCAGGCGCCCCATAATAAAATATTTTTAAAAGCAACCTATGACGGTCCAGAGAGTGATAGGTGAGTGCTAAAAAAATTTCAGTTACTAAAGATAGCAGTTAATACAAATGGTGCTAGAAGAAGAAATCAAAGGATTTAAATGCCACAAGATGTCCCAATACAAAGTAATAATAATTACTTACTGCGGTTCGTGGGCAGCTCAGTCAGTTAAAGTGACTGACTCTTGGCTTTGGCTCAGGTCATGATCTCAAGGTCCTGGGTTCCAGCCCTGCATTAGCTCTGGGCTCAGCAGGGAGTCTGCTTCCCCTCTCTCTCCCTCTGCACCCCCACTCATGTGTGTGCGCTCTCTCTCTCTCTCAAGTAGATAAATAAATCTTCTTTTAAAAAAATCATCTAACAATCTAGGCATTCTGCTATGCTATGAAATAAGCGATGGTGTTCAGTAACTGGGTCCTCAGTAGAAATATACCTAAAAAACTATTCATTTACTCATGCATAGTATGTGCTCTCATGTACACCTACACACAAATGTAACTCTGGCAGAAAATCTTCTAAAACTGTATAATTAAAGGGATATCAAAACAAACCACTTAGCCAACTAGAAACTATAGTACAAGTGGAAAACACCTTGGGGTGGCTTTTGAAATTCAGAGAGACTGAGGCCATTTAATTACTTCTGTAAACCTGAGACTGTTCAACTCTAAATAAAGAATTAATACTCTATAAACTATGCCTAAGCTCAATACACTGTCATCTCCTGTCCATCCTCAATTTTGAAATATAATTCTCAGACCTTGTTTCTGTGTAAGGAAACAACCACAGCAGGAAAGAGCACCAGTCTACAGCCAGTCCTAGTCCTGCCCCCTACATACCCCTCTGCTCTACAAGCTCCCCATACTCTTCAAGTTCTTGAACACAATGAGTTGCTCTAACTGGTATGGGTGATCAGAGTCTGGGTAGTATCAGCTCAAGCAGGTAGGAGGAAGAAATGGAGCCATAAATACTATCGACTCCTTTCTTCCAAAGAGATTTTTCCACCCCCAAGGAAGGACTCAAGCACCTCCATGCTGCCTTCTCCTCACTAGGCTTCTCTAACTGCATTAGGCTTCCAATCTGCACAGTCCTAGAGCTGAGAATTCATTCAATTATTCAAAACAATCTTACACTGAGCAACCTACTGTGTGCCAGGTGCTATCTTAGGTGCTGAGGTTCCAATGATGACCAACACACTATGGGCACTCTGAAGAAGCTCATAATCTTTTTATTTTTTTTCTAACGAGACACATACACATGTGACAGATAACACTAATTGAGACCCATATTTCTCCTGACTTTCCTGGACACAGGCTCTCTGAGTGCTGTGTTCTTCGGGGTCCAAATAAATTCACATTGAAATAATAGTAAAAATCAAAATGTCTATGCCCAGAAAGTTTAACTGGAAAATTCCACCAAACATTTAAAGAATGGACACCAGTTTTACACAATTTCTTCCAGAAAATAGAAGAGGTCATCCTTTCCAACTCCTTTTATGGGGCTAGTATTGTCCTACATCAAAACTAGACCAAAAAAACAGCATGAAAAAAGAAACTTTTTAGACCAATATTTCTCATGAACTTAGATACAAAATTTCTCAACAAAGTACTCATAAATCAAATCCAACAATGTATTAAAAGAATAATACACTATAAGCATGTTGGATTTCTTCAAGTTATGCAAGATTGGAAAGACATACCATGCTCATTGATTAGAAGACTCAACATTGTAAAGATGTCAGTTCTCCTCAAATTCATCTATAGGTTTTATGTAATTCTTTTTTTTAAGATTTTATTTATTTATTTGACAGACAGAGATCACAAGTAGGCAGAGAGGCAGGCAGAGAGAGGGGGAAGCAGGCTCCCTGCTGAGCAGAGAGCCCGATGTGGGACTCGATCCCAGGACCCTGGGATCAAGACCTGAGCCGAAGGCAGAGGCTTAACCCCGAGCCACCCAGGCACCCCTAGATTTTATGTAATTCTTATTTCAAAATCTCAGCAAGCTTCTAAACATTGAAAACATTATTCTAAAATTTATATTTATATTGAATGGTTACGGCTCTAGAAGAGCCAGAATAATTTTGAAAAAGAATAAAGTGGGAGAAGGGCATTTGAGTGGCTCAGTTGGTTAAAGCGTCTGCCTTCAGCTCAGGTCATGATCCCAGAGTACAGGGATCAAGTCCCAAGTCAGGGTCCCAGTTCCACATCTCCCTCCATCTCTGCCTCTGCCCCTCTCTCTCTCTGTCTCTCAAGAATAAATAAATAAAATCTTAAAAAAAAAAGAAGAAGAAAGTGGGAGAAATTATCTTTCCGAATGTTAAGGCTTACTGTTATACTATAGTAATCAACACTGTGTGCTACTGGTGAAGGAATACATGAATGAATAAATGAATGAATGAATGAAACAGAATAGAGAACCCAGAAATGAACCCATACAAATGTGCCCAATTAATTTTTGACAAAGATGTAAATGTAATACAATGGAGCAGGGATAGCATTTTCAACAAATGATGCTAGAGCAATTGGATATTTCATGGGCAAAAAATAATAATAATCTAAACCCCATGTCATATACAAAAATTAATTCAAAATGGATCATGAACTTAAATATAAAGCATAAACCTATAAAAGTTTTAGAAAAAAAGACAAGATGGATGTATTTTTTCAAGACCTAGCACTTGGCAAAGAGTTCTTAAATTTGGTAACAAAAGCATAATCCATAAAAGGAAACACTGACTTAAAAAAAACTCTTCAAAATTTAAAACTTTTGCTGTCCAAAAGATCCTGTTAAAAAACATCAAATCATGACATTGTACACCTTCACTATCTCACAATTTGTCAATTCTACCTCAATAAAGCTGAGAGGGAAAAAAGAACCCGTTAATGAAATGAAATGACAAATTACAGATTAGCGAAATCACTTGCAAATCACATATTTAACAAAGGATTTGTATCTAGAATATATAAAGAACTGTCAAAACTCAACAGTAAAAAATCAAAATGTACTTAGAAAATGAGTAAAAGACATGAACAGACTTTTGGTGGAAGAGGATATACATATGGTTTTGATGAAGTCCACATGGGCATGGGAGAAGGAAGTGGTAGTCATGCCCCAGGTGCTTGGCACCCAGGTCCTATGCAGCAAAGGAGACTTCTTGTAGTATCTAATTCTGTGGTGGGCAAAACATCGTGTTCAGGATGCCAATAAAGCAGGAGTTCCAAAAATAGGGAAAAAGGAGAAAAGCATTGGATTTTGATATATTCTTTTAAAGCATTAAAATAGTTAACAGGAGAAAACAAGTTCATTGTATACTTACACCCTTTAAAATAAGAAGGAAAATTAGGAAGTGGTTGGGGGAGGTCATGATACTCTTTTTCAGTCTTTTGTACTTTTAACAAGCTTAACACTCACTAGTTACTGAAATTGAAAAGGGAGAGGTTCTGAGCGTAGCATGATCCCTATTGTATTTCCTAGCCTAACTGCATTAAACACTTGTCCAATAAAGGATTAGAATCATGCAAATAATAATAATAATGATAATCTAAAAATAATAATAATCGAATGTGGTGGAAGTCTAGAAAATAAAAATTAAACTGAAAAGCTCCCCCAAACCAATAAAGCTACCCCCTGCCCAGAAGAGCCAGACCACCACCATATCCTGAACTTTTTATGTTATGAGAGTTATCTTGACAAAGGACAGGCAGGAGAGATGTGCAAGTAGGGAGCAAAGTGGAGAAACTGAAAATCCAACAATAATAGAGACTCCAATGCCCCACTTTCAATAACAGATTGAACAAATACACAGAAGGTCAAGAAGGAAATGGAAGATTTGAACAACACTAAAGCCAACTATATACCGAACAGACATCCATTGAACATCCCACCAAACAATAGCAGAATACACATTTTTCTCAAGTTGTTACATAAATGGGCCAAAGATGGCCCTTGTATATTGGCCCTTATGTTGTTTACTTTTTCACAGCAAATTGGTGCCATTAGCTCAAATTCAAATTCTTACATATCCAAAATAATATTTTTAGCCATTTAGAACTTGCCTGCTTTGCATTCCCTCCAAACCTGCACCAAATATCCACTACCCACAGATAAGACAAACCCTGTGGTCATAAAAGTCCCCAAACCCCTGTTGCCCTTTGGTGCTGACTCCGAAACTCCTATCCTGCCACTGAATACCACCATTTAGACACATAAGCCCTTCTCTGTTCACCTCTTCCTGGGGACCTGCCTTTCCCTCTTCCTCTGTTAGTCTCCTGCTGGGAGGGACTTCCCCTCTCCTCCTGGAACCCCAGCAAAACATGGCCCAATAATACTATTGTGCAATACTGCCATCTCACGTTATTGTCTTTCCTTGATCAGCCCTGCAATCCTTAACCTCACCACAGGAGTGCTCAGGGAACATTCTCCAGGACAGGCCATATGTTAAACCATATAACAAGCCTCAATACATTTAAAAGGACCCAAATCATGCAAACTATGTTCTCCAACAATAATGAAATGAAATTAGAAGTAAATCACAGAAGGAAGCTTGGGAAATCCATAAATATATGGAAATTAAACAACACCTTCCTAAATGTGTTTGAAATTTAGGTGAATGAAAACAAAAACTCCACATACCAAAGACCAATAGATGCAGCTAAAGCAATGCTCAGAGGGAAACAGCTGTAAATGTTCCAGTAAAAAAAAAGAAAGATCTCAAATCAATAACTTAACCTTCTGTCTTAAAAAATAAGAAGAGCAAACAAAACCCAAAGCAATCAGAAGAAATGGGGAATTATACAGATTAGAGCAGAAAGAGATAAAATTGCCCCTAGGAGAACAATAGAGAAAATGAAACTTGATTATTTAAAAAGATCACCAAAATTGAGGTGCCTGGGTGGCTCAGTCAGTTAAGCATCTGATTTCAGCTCAGGTCATGAACTCAGTCAGGGTCCTAGGTTCTAATTCTGCCCCAGGTTCCATCCTCAGCAGGGGGTCTGCTTCTCCCTCTTCTCTGCTCCATCCCCCTGCTTATGCTCTCACGCAGGCTCTGTCTCTCAAATAATAAAATATTTTTTTTAAATCACCAAAACTGATAAAAATTTAGGTAGACTGACCAAAAAAAAAAATCTATATTACTAAAACTGAGAATGAAAGAGGGATATTACTACCAAACTTACAAAGTAAAAAGGATCATAAGGGAATACTATGAACAATTTTATGCCAATGAATTAGACAACCTAAATAAAATCGGCAAATTCTTAGAAAGACACCAAATTCCAAAGTTGGTTCAAGAGCAAATAGAAATTCTAAATAGACCTATAACAAGTAAAGTAACTGAATTATGAATCAAAAAATATGCCACAAAGAAAAGTTCCAGCCCAGAGGCTTTTACAGGTGAATTCTAGCAAATATTTAAAAAATTAACATCATTCATTCACAAACTCATCCAAAAAAGTAGAAGAGAAGAAAATGCTTCTCAATTCATTCTATGAGGCCAGTATTACTTCATTACCACAACCAGGTCACAAGAAATCATAGTCACAAGAAACAATCACAAGAAATCACAAGAAAAGACTATAGGCAAATATACTTTATGAATATAGATGCAAAAATGCTCAACAATCCAGCAGCATATTAAAAGAATTATACACCATGACCAAGTGGGACTCATCCCAGGAACGCTAGCTTGGTTTAACAAATGAAAATCAATCTTTGTAAAACACTCTATTAATAGAACAAAGCACAAAACCCACGTGATCATACCAATAGATACAGAAAAGCACTTGAGAAAGCCTACCAGAAAAATATGGTTGGGGTTTGGGGGGAAGTGAAGAAAGGAGGGAAAGTAAGAAGAGTAAGAAGAAAGTAAGAAGAAGTAAGAAAGTAAGGGAGGAGGGGAGAATGAAGGAAAGGGAAGCAGGAAGGGAAGGGAACAGGAAGGAGGGGAAGGGAGAGGGAGGGAGAGACAGAAAGGGAAAGGGAGCACAAGAATCCAGATTGGAAAGGAAGAAGAAATCAACTACTCTATTTATAGATGACATGATTCTGTACATAGAAAATCCTAAGGAATCCACTAAAAAACTATTAGAACTAATAAATGAGTTCAGCAAGACTATGGGATCCAAAATCAACATAAAAAATAAACTGTGTTTCTATACTCAAGCATTGAACAATTCAAAAATAAAATTAAGAAAATAAAATAAAATACTTAGGAATTAATTTAACAAATACAGTATAAGATTTATACACTGAAAAATATAAAACATCACTGAAAGAAGTTAAAGAGCTAACTAAATTTTAAAAATCCTATGTTCATGAATTGGAAGACTTAATATTGTTAATATGGCAATACTATCACCAAATTGGTTTATAGATTCAATACAATCCCTATCAATACTCCACCTGTCCTTTTTGTAGAAATTGACAAGCTGACTCTAAAACGCTTATGAAAATACAAGGCACTAAAAATAGCTAGGATAATCTTGGGAAATAAAAACAAAGTTGGAAGGCTTTCACTTTCCATTTTCAAAACAATACAAAGCTATAATCAAAAACAGTGTGTGGTACTAGCACAAGGATAGATAGACATACCAATCAAAGGAATAGAATTGAGAATCCAGAAATAAACCATTATATTTATGCAATTGATTTATGACAAGGGAGGCCAAGATAATAATTCAATGGGGAAAGAATAGTCTTTTCAACAAATGATGCTGGGAAAACGGGATATTGGCATACAAAAGAAGGAGGTTGGACCTCACACCACGTACAAAAATTCACTCAAAATAGATTTAAGATCTCAATGTAAGAACTAAAACTACTAAAAAAATTTCTCAGTTTTAATAATACATTAATACCAAACTCTTAGAAAAAAAAAAAAAACATAGCAGTAAATCTCTACTGCCTAAGATTAGGTGATGATTTTTTTAGACATGATACCAAAAGCACACATACAAAAGAAAATATAGATCCATTTAGAACTTCTGTTTTCAAAGCATACCATGAAAAAAATAAATAAAAAGAAAATCCACAGAATGGGAGGAAACTTTGCAAATCATATAGCTTGTAAGGAACTGGTATCCAGAATATACGAAGAACTCTTAAAACTCAACATGGAAGACTAGTGAGCCTGTTTTAAAATGGGCAAGGGATCTAGACATTTCTTCAAAGAAGATATACAAATGGCCAATAATCATGTGAAAAGATGTTCAACCTTATTAGTCATTAGGGAATATAAATCAAAATCACACGGAGATACCACTTCCCACCAACTAGAATGGCTACAATCAACTAGTCAGATAATGACAACTGTTGGTAAAGATGTGGAAAAACCAGAACCCTCATACATTGCTGGTGGGGTTGTAAAATGGGATAGTTAATTTGGAAAACAGTTTGGCAGTTCCTCAAAATCTTCAACATAGGGTAACCATATGACCCAGCAACTGTACTCCTAAATATATACTCAAAGAGAATTGAGAACATATATCCACAAAAATATTTTTTTAATTTTTAATTTTTTATAACCATATAGTGTATTATTAGCCCCAGGGGTACAGGTCTGTGAATCACCAGGCTTACACACTTCACAGCACTCACCATAGCACATACCCTCCCCAATGTCCATAACCCACCACCCTCTCCCGATACCCCTCCCCCAAGCAACTCTCAGCACAAAAATATTTTTATATGAACTTCCACAGCAGCATTATTCATAATACCCAAAAAAGGAGAAACAACCCAGAAGTCCAATTGATGAGTAGATGGACAAAAAGTGGTATAGCCATCTAAAAGAGTATTATTCAGGCATAATAAGGAATGAAGTACCAAAACATGGTGCAACACAGATCAACTTTGAAAACGTTATACTGAGAGAAGCCAGACACAAAGGCCACATACTGTATGACTCCATTTATATGAAACATCTACAACAGGCAAATCTACACAAAGAAATTAATGGTTGCTAGGGGATGAAGGCAGCAGGAAATGGGAGTGACTACTAATGAATATGAGCTTCTTTTTGGGGTGATGAAAATGCTGGGATTAGACAGCAGTGGTAGTTGCATTGTTCTATGAATATACTAAAAACCACTGAATTATATGCTTTGATTCATGCCAAATTGTATGGCATGTAAATTGTATTTTAAGTCCATTAGTGAAAAAAGGCAGATGTCCCAAGGTTTAAGGTGACACACAAGTGTGTTATAATTGAGACTTGAAGCCAAATTTGTTTGATTATAAATCCTGTTGTCTTAATTACCAAGTATATTCCTGGACCTCCTTCTCTTCTCACATTACAGGCTTTCTAGAAACACTCAATCCTATAGAGTTCACCACTATCAAATACCAAGTCTCTCTTTATCCCTAACTTTCTTCTTGGGTCAGTCTGTCTCTGTTCTTCTCCATGTTTCTAACAGGATAAAACATCCTTTGAGTTGTTCACTGAAAGTCGTCCCCAAAACTATGGCCACTTTGATGGATATTCATATGATGCAGGAAAATTTTAAACCAGTAAAGTCTAGCTATTCCCTAAATTACCCTCTAACTACTGTATCCAGGATGACTTCCAAAATTTTCCTTCTCTGGAGACCCAGCAAAATGTGCTTAGTGTAAAAGTTAAACAAACATAACTTTATAACAAAATATTAAATTTTTTAAAATTTTTAAGATTTATTTTATTTTGGGAGAGAGAAAGAGCATGAGCAGGAGGGGCAGAGGGAGAGGGAGAAAGAATCTTAAGCAGACTCTGCCTTGAGCATGGAGCCTGACACGGGGCTCGATCTCATAAACCTGAGCTGAAACCAAGAGTCAGAGGCTTAGCCAATCATGACACGCAGGCGCCACAAAATATTAGTTTTTTTTGTTTGTTTGTTTTTATTTATTTATTTGACAGAGATCACAAGTAGGCAGAGAGGCAGGCAGAGAGAGAGAGGGAAGAAGCAGGCTCCCTGCTGAGCAGAGCCCAATGCGGGGCTCGATCCCAGGACCCTGAAATCATGACCTGAGCCAAAGGCAGAGGCTTTAACCCACTGAGCCACCCAGGCGCCCCTAAATTTTAAAAAGTCATTAGACAACATGCCCAGCACAAAATTTTTGTTTATAACCATTTGGTAACTTAGAATAACTGAAATCCTTCCCAAAGAAAGAGCGAAATCAACAACAAACGATCCAAAACACTGATATTCCATTTTTCTGGTATTCTAGAATATAGTAAATTATGTTTTATTTCTATGCACACACTATCTCAACTATTTACATAATGTGTCAGGATTACTGCCCTTACAGAATAAACTAGAAAACAATTCATCTCCAACACCCATGTGTGACACATATTCTTAGCAGTTACATGGTTAGACATGAAAATTTATGTTCATTCAGTACAAGACTAAGGTAACAGGTAGAAGGAAACAGACTCAGGCCTTACCCTTTACATTGCTTTCCTTCTCCCAATCACATCTCAGCATCTCAAAGTGTTGGCAAAAGTGAGCCCCCGTTCTGATTAACAAGGACACATCATAAAATAAATAAATAGTAGATGCATATCTGGACTGCATGGAATTATATTAAGGGCACAATTTAGGCCTTTTTTTTTACTTTAAGTTTATATCCATATGTGTGCAGAGGTCTCAATGGTCCTGTTATGGGTAGACAGCAGAAGGCTGTGGCCACAGTGACAACAGTCCCTTCTCCCCCAAGGGACAATAAGCAATAAGCTAAGGGAATCCATCTGCCCCCAGTCACCCACCATAAGCCAGGAAGAGGCCTGGGGCACAAGCAGGAGCACCTGGAACTGGGACCACACCATCAATTCAATCTGGCCCCAAGCCAGGGTTTGTGCTAGACACAGCAGTGGGGAAAAGATGATGAGAACAGAGTCTCTGCTCCACCCGTGTTTGCAGCTGGCGGCTTGTAGAGACATACGTAACAGCACCTAGAACACAAGGCAGTGTGGGATAGAGGCAAATAGAAAAGCTGTGCTGCATAGGGTTGAAAGAAATGTATTCCCACTAGAGATCTGGGAGAGTCTGGTGAGAGAACAGAGCTGGTCAGGCTTTTGGATGGGATGGGGTGGGACGACTTCTGCAGATTCAAATGAGAAAAGAAAAGGGCATTATAAGCAGAGGCCATGGCTTGGAAGTGATCTTAATTGTACTTAATTATAGAATGAAGATAATAATAGTACACCTATCTTGGAGGGCAGGTTGAGGATTAAGTATAAAGAAAGTGCCTGGCCTTAGCAGGCATTTTAAAAAGCTGTAGCTATTATCATGAGCCAGGAGGGTGGTAACACCAGGAGTGCTCACTGGAGGGCTTTAACCTCCAGCAAAAAGTAACTGTGTGTCCTCTTGCTTCTGTGACTGATCTTGTTTCAAGCCCCCAAGTAGGACAAATATCTAAAGTCAAGAGGAAAAAAGGAACAGTAGTATTTCTCTTCCACGAGAATGTTGACTTTTGCAGAACACGGTATGTTGTGGTTTTGGCAATTAACCTGAGGTGTAGGAATTGGGATGGCAGGTCCTTGGTCTCAACTAGAAATGACAAATACAACTTCCACACTGGGACCAAGTTTCCTGGGGTCACCCCCCATAAAGCCTTCCACCCCACCCAGCGATTAGGGAGCCAGGAGAGCAGTGGTTATTGCTGTACATTCTTAGATAAAACAATTCATTTCTTCTAACTCAATGTCTTCTTCTGTAAAATGTGGATGGTGATACCTGTCACTGGGGTTCATTCTGAAGATGAAATGACACCAGATACATAGCATGCTTAGCCCAGGGCCTGGCACACCGTGGGCATTTCATAAATGTTAACCGTTTTTTTACAGTTAGGACAGTACAGACTGGCTTGCTTGTCTGGCTTCTAACTTACTGAAGACGCGACATCTTAAAGGAGACACCAGGAAAGGAAGACAAGGAGAGGGGAGGGCAAGGAGCCCCATCAAGGACTCAAATGTGGTTTTCCCTCCTACTGAGAGGGCCCCTGAACTCAATAAATGAGAATGACCCTAGCTGAATTTCCAACCTGGAAAGCAGAGTTGGTTTTTAAAAGCAGTTCTTTTTCAAGATCAGTTGTTCAACAGAACTTAAAAGCTTGCCCTCAGAAGAGGCTCAGTCCTGAAACCTGCAGGGTAAATCATGAAAAGCAGGAATGCGTCATCCCTCTACAGGGAGTGGGGCGCCCCACACATGCCGCTTGAACACTGGGACTCTGCTGCGGCCCCTCTTCCAAATTAACCAGAAACCTGAGAACCTGAACTGAGCTCCAGCAAACATTATTTAAATGAACCGACTGTTATAGGAACCTTAAACCACATGTCTTTTGGTTGTGGAGCTGCCCTGGGCCGGCAGACATTAATACAGAGGGTTCCCAACTCACAAACGGATTGTGTTCCAAATGTGCATTTGGAAGGCTGTGGTTTGAAAGGCAGAATGCACTTTTCCAAAGAAGCAACGTTATAAATGGTGATTAGGGCCACACGCCAGCTCACAAAACTCCCTGTAATCATAATATAGGCACACTCTGTACATTTTAGCCCAAAGAACAGTAGAGGGCAGTTATACTACAATACTAATAACTAAAGAATGAGATAAACAAGGCGCCTGGGTGGCTCAGTCAGCTAGGCGTCCAGCTTGTGATTTCAGCTCAGGTCATGATCTCATGGGTGGTGAGACCAAGCCCCACCTCTGGTTCCCCACCCAGTGCGGAGTTTGGGATTTTCCCTTTCTCTCCCTCAGCCCCTCCCCCCACTTGTGTGCACATGCACGTGTACACTCTCTCAAATACATAAATAAATCTTTTTTTTTTAAAGAATGAGATAGTAAAGTTGAGTATCTTTCATTTGTCTTGAGGAGTAGTGTTTAAGCACAGGCACATTTAGTAAACGGAGGATGAAAATGTCTATTCAGTGAGGCTTCAAGGCCAGGGAACATGGACTATAGTTAGGAACCCCCAAAGGTGGGAAAAGACCAGCTGGCAGGATCTCCACCAATTCTAAGAGACCAGTGTCTGCACCTGAAGGCTAACCTAGCACCCGGGGGGGTTAGTGGGTGGAGGATGACTGAAAAAGTTAGCCAGAGTATTTCTACTCAGCCCTTTCATCAGTGATGGTAGGACCTATCTTCCATGTCCCTCTCCTTTTAGACATGATTACCCTCATTTACAACCCAGTCTGCCCCTGACCCCAGGGTTCACCGAAGTGCAGAACATTTGGTGCTACTTTCACACTGATTTCTGAGTTCAGACAAGCCTTTCAGATACTCACATTGGATGGTTTTGATTTGACACCTCTAGACTGACCCTACTATTGCCACCCGCTTTGGGGGAAATGTGCGTGACCAATACCGCACCTGGTCAAAGATGTTCAAAATCACCCATTCTAGCTGTGAGGCTAAGGATCAGATATATATATTTTATCTGTAAATATGAAAAACACTCAAGAAAAGAGGAAAGGAGTAAACTGAAAAAGAAAGTTACTTGGAAAAGACCATTTGTAAGACAACAGAGAGGACTTCCATTAGATCTAACCATCAGCTGGCACCCTCAGTCCAGAGCAACTGGGTTGTCCTGAGAAGGACAGCAGAAAGGAAAGGTTAATGAGTGCTGGTCAGAAGTGGACAGGAAGGGACGCCTGGGTGGCTCAGTTGGTTAAGCGGCTGCCTTCGGCTCAGGTCATGATCCCAGCGTCCTGGGATCGAGTCCCACATCGGGCTCCTTGCTCCGCAGGGAGCCTGCCTCTGCTTCTGCCTACCGCTCTGTCTGCCTGTGCTCGCTTGCTCTCTCTCTCTCTCTCTCTCTCTGACAAATAAATAAATAAAAAATCTTAAAAAAAAAAAAAAAAAAGAAGTGGACAGGAAGACTGAAGGCAGCCACTTTGCAATAAGGAATTTAACATACACAAGGCATTCCTGTGAAGTGCATTCTAGAGTAACTCACATATACATAAACACAATAATTAATTCCCTTAAAATTACAAAATGTTTCATGATTTTATTTCTTAAAATTGGATCCTATCCCTTGCCCACATTCTACTGATTTACACTTTTTTTTAAGATTTTAATTATTTATTTGACAGAGATCACAAGTAGGCAGAGAGGCAGGCAAAGAGAGGGGGAAGCAGGCTCCCTGCTGAGCAGAGAGCCCAATGTGGGGCTTGATCCCAGGACCTTGGGATCATGACCTGAGCAGAGAGCAGATGCTTTAACCCACTGAGCCACCCAGGCGCCCCTGATTTATACATTTTAAAATTAATTTTTTTTTCTAAGCACTAGTTATTTGACAGCTAGATATAGGCAAATACATTCTCTTGGTCCTTGGCTTGCCTTTTTTTTTTTTTAAATAGATTTCATCTATTTTTTTCTTTTTTGATCAGATAAAGAGAGTGAGAGCGAGCACAAGCAGGGGGAGCAGCAGGCAGAGGGAGAAGCAGGCTCCCCACTGAGCAAGGACCTGATGTGGGGCTTGATTCCAGGACCCTGGGATCATGACCTGAGCCAAAGGCAGACGCTTTAACCGACTGAGCCACCTAGGCATCCTGGTTCGCATCTTTTTAATGTCAACTCTTTATTGTATAGAAGTTTAATACGTTAATATAGACAATTTTACCAATCTCTTCCATTATGATTTGTTCTTTTCGAGTTTTGTTTAATATATTTTTCACTATCTTGAGATAATAAAGCTATTCTTTTAAATTGTCTTCTTCAAGTTTTGCTTGTTAAACCACCTGTTTTGTCTTGGCATAGCAAGCTAATTGCTATGTATGTGTGTATATAAATAGTCTATGTATCCCTGCTGATTTACCACTCCTGCCCTAAAACTAGTTTCCCATAGATCCATGTGTCTATTTGGAGGGCTTTCTGGTCTGCTCCATGGTTCTATTTGGCTATTCCTGCACCAAGTAGCATACTTAATTTTCTAGCTATTCTTGAATCCACCTTGTTTTTCAAACACCTTTATGACATTAGCTCATTTCTTTCATTACATCACCACAACCATCTCAGGGCTCTAGATCAAGACAGAACAGGGGGATGCATGAGCTATGGCTAATATGCTAAAGAGATTAGTGCTAAGTGATAGGAAGGCTGTTGATTTATTCCAGGATTTACGACTGTCAGTTGCCAAGCATTTGATTTGGGAAACAAATTTGCGAAGAAATTAACTCTGGTTGGCTGAACCCCTCCAGAAAGCGGTGGTTACCCTTCTGGGAAACAAGGTATTAGTTCCATATCTGGAAATGAGTCATGAAAGAGAACCAGATATGATACAGTAGACCAGAGCAAGTCCATCACTACCAGTGGGGAAGAAATGAATTTTTTTAGTTTTATTCCCTGATGACTGTTGAGCTGAAATCAGAAGGAAGATGACTCCCTTTGGGCTCACATGTGTCTCCAGTGAAACCTGTAGATGTTTCTGGTGTGAGTCAACCAGGGAAGAGAATCTCATACCCCGGAGTCAGAATTTATATAATGATAATGAGCCAGAATTGTATAGGATAGGGAAATTCCATTTCCAACCAACCAGCGGAGGGGGGGTGGAGGTAGCTGATTTAGATGAACCCAGATGAATATGAGGACATCAGGGACTGGGGAGAAAAAAAAAAGGTCTTTGCCACAGGAAAACAGGCCAAGAGCTAGGAAGGGTGGCAAAATGTCCAAATGTATTCCTTATCTTTGTTCCCAAAAATATGCTGCTCTTTAGATATTCCTGCTCTCAGCACCCCCTGCCCAAATTCCAGGCTGTTCGAGCCACATGCCTGGAAGCCATCATCAAGTCTTACAGATTCTATTACCTAGATCTCTTGACTCTATCCACATCTCTCCATCTCCACTCCACCCCATCCCTGCACATACTTACTCACATACACCATGCTGTCTTTAACTGAACTACAGCAACAGCCTTCTGACTGATTCCCCCTGGCTTGAACCATAGTTGAGCCCTCTTGCCCACCCCTGAAGCAAAAAGGCAAATTCCCACTACACCACCTACTAGCTTTGAAACTTGGGCAGATTTCTGCACCTCTCTGTGATTCAATGTTCCCTGTAAAATGGATAACACCACCTACCTGGTGGCCTTGTTGTGACAACTGAATGAGTTGACGCAGGTCAAGCACTTGGAGGAGGAAGCACTTACCACTTACTAACTTACCAGGTAATCGTCCTGGATGTTTGTCTCCACGCCTGCTAGACCAGAAATTCTACAAGGACAGAGATGTGTCCATCTGTTGGTAAGCCTCCACTGGTAGCTCCTTGTAGGTGTTGGAAACTATGAGCCACCACAAACTGGAAAGGAGCCAGCCATATTTTGTAAGTCAGTCTATCTACTTACATATTCCCTTTTTGTCTCTTACTCTACCAATGCGTTCCTAAAGGCTTCCCCCAATGTTCTAGCTTGTTCCTAGCCATAAATCCATATCGGGTCTACAGCTGAGGGGAAGGAGAATGCCCCCTGAAGGCGGAGGAGACAAAGGCAAGTTGTGGATGATTTCCCACCAGGAAGTGCAGGGACAGAGCAGCACAGAGCCCCAGAGGCTCTGCCTTCTCTCCCCACAGATGAGTTTCTCTCCTTTGTCATCTTTGGAGGAAGCAAGTGTGATTTCAACAGGGACCTGTCCAGATTATTAAAACTGCAGCTAACAGGGAAGAAGGGCCGATGGGCCCAGGAACTGGAACGCAACCGGAGATCAACAGAAGTTCAGTCTCCCAGGTTTTGGACAGTCACCTGAACTCCCGTCTTGAGATAAAGGATTCTGAAGGAAAGAGCCGGGAGAAAACGTCCCTTCGCTCCCTCTCTCTCCTCTCCACTTCTCACTCTCCGTCCTCCCCACATCTCTTCCCACCTTACTTTTGAGTGGGGTGTCCAGCCCTGCCACATGGCGACAAAACCGCCGGCAGGAGCCAGGCGCGGTACGCAGTAAGAGCCACGATGGTCGACAACTGCCGGACCGCAGAGCGAAAGATCCCTGAAGGGTCTCCCGAGCAGTGACAGGAAGGAGGATCCCGAGACCGCGCCTCTGCGGGCGGCGGGGGCGCGGGCACGGGCCGGAGGGGCGGCGCTCCCGGAGGCTGTCTGCGCACGCTACCGCAGGGCCCGGGGCGGGGCCGCTGCAGGCACAGCTCGCCCCCCGCGCTCCCGGGGCAGCGCGCCCCCTGCGGCCTCCGGGAGACCCTCCCCGGCCCGCGCGTAGCCGAGGGAGGGCGCCGCGGCGGAGGCATGGCCGCAGGGAATGCGGTGCGCAAGGCGGCGCGGGTGCTGCAGGCGCCTCCGCAGCAGGAGCAGGTATGGGGCGCGGGGAGCAGGCTAGGGACACGGGGCTAGAGTCCCGAGGATCACGCGGGGGTTGGGTGGCCGCGTGGACAAGTCTCCGAGTCCTTCGCCCCGGCGCGGGATGGAGGGGCGGATGAACTTTCTGCAAGGTGCTCATTGCTTCACCTCACCCTGCCCCACCCCATGGGAGTCAGCCCTTCTCTATCTCCCTCTTTCCTTCTCCCTCTTCCTCCCTTTCTTCTCCTTTACCCCTCCTTCTTCCAACTTCGTCCCCCCGCCGCCACTTCATCTCCTCCAGAAGGACCCTTGTTGGACTCATCCCTATCCGTTCCCTCCTCCATACTGGCTGCCCCTCTCTCCACCCTCTACCCGGCAGAAGCCCCAGGGCCCAGGCGAAGGCCGTGGGCATTGAAAGACAACAGCTGAAGGGTTCTGGGAGTACATTTGGCTTGACTTTATGGTTCTCAAACTTTAGCGTCCATCACGATCACTCGGAAGGCTAGTTAAAAATCAGGTAGTTGGGCGCCTGGGTGGCTCAGTGGGTTAAGCCTCTGCCTTCGGCTCAGGTCATGATCTCAGGTTCCTGGGATCGAGTCCCGCATCGGGCTCTCTGCTTGGCAGGGAGCCTGCTTCCTCCTCTCTCTCTGCCTGCTATTCTCTGTTGAATAAATAAATAAAATCTTAAAAAAAAAAAAAAATCAGGTAGTTGGGCTATGCCCAGAGTTTCTAATTCTTGACATCAGGGATAGTGCGTGATCATTTATTTGCAAGTCTGACTAGTTACCAGAAGGTGCTGATGTTCAAGTTAGAGAAGCTCTGGGCTAGCACCTTCCTCCCCTCACATCCTGCCCTCCCCCGAGCCCTTCAGTGATTTCAAATCCAGGTCATTACTATATTTCATTTATAGACTATTCTTAGGCCATGATCACATACCAGGAACTGTGCGGGTAAAGGGGAAGCAGTTAGAGGTGGACCTTTCCTCGGGAGCTTACATCCTGGGAAGAAAGTATAACAAGAATAAAATAACTCATAGAGCATAGGAAGAGATTACTGCCCCCCATAAGAGGTTCGAGTTAAGTTTTGTAGGCTTTCTAGGAAGCAAGGAACTGCTTCTGACAGGGAGGATGGGGGAGGCTGGTGGGGAGGGAGGGATGGCATGGCTTTTGGGAGCAGGGCCTTGGAGAATGGATGAGATTCCATGTGGCCATGAGGGGAAATGAGAATTCTCCATGGAGGAAACAGGAATACCAAATTACTTGTAGGTGAAAAAAATTGGTGGGGGCTGGGAGGTGAGCATGGAGAAAGGTAAGGGTTAGGTGTGGATATTCTCTATGACCCTGGCAGAAATCCAGGGCTCATGATCATTGTAGGCAGAGAGAGCTGAGTTATGACAAATCTTGTAACACACTATGCATTGGGGATCTATTCTCTAAAATAGGGAAGCTGTAAGGGAACTCTGACTTGCTTGCTGGTATCACTCTCCGGTGAACCAGATCAGATCATTCACGGCAGGTTATGGGTGAAGAAGTCTGCAAGCTGGGAAGGGCAGAAGACTGGCTGAGTCAGTTCTGCAGCTGATACTTGCTGCAGATAATAAAGGAGAAATGCATATGGTTACTGAGCACCCCAACCCCATAAGGATTTACTGAGCACCCTGTGTATGACAGTACCATGACTCGAAAACTTACCCTGTTTAATGTTCATCGTCATCCTTATCACCCCCTGAAGCATATCTATTTGTCTACTTGTTTTTCTGAGAACCTCCATCCCCTTGGACTCCAGCAAAGCAAGCACTTGATCTGCTTTGCTGGCTACTGTATTTCCAGAACCCAGCACAGAGCCTGGCAAAAGGCAGGAGATGTTTATTGGTCAAGTATGTGAGTGAGTAATAAACATAAAACCTCATGATCCAGACTCTAGTCTGCCCAGCTCCCTGTGTTACCTCTTTGTGACAAGTAAAATCCTCCTCCTCCCCAGCTAGACCCCCTGTGGGGTCACAAGAGCAAGGCAGCTACACCATATCTGCTCCTGAGACTCTTCAAAGTTGGGGTGGAAGAAAGCAGGCAGAGTGGATTCATCAGTTTCCTCTTGTCTGAGGCCTCCTTTGGAACCTCTGTTTCCCCCAGAGGACCCGCCTCTACCCCAGCATCTTCTCTGCCTTGGAGTAGGCCTGACACAACCCCTTCCTCCCCTGCCAGTCATGGAAGCTTTGCGCTTGCCCAGTGATGTGGATTCCGTATCACTAAAGACGGCCCTCCACGCCTGACACACCCGTACCTCCCTCACATATGTCTCAGGGACACCAGTAGTTTGAGTTTACTCTTCCAGTTTTGCCAAGCATTTTAGCAAGATTTTTCTAACAGATGGGTTTTTGTGAGGGAAGAGTTGAAAGTGGGGAGACCCATTTGGAGGCAGCAGCTGAGGTGAGAAATGATGAGGGCTGCCCTGGGAGGGAGGCAGTTTTCAGATAGACCCTTGAACAACAGGTTCACGTGTAGATGGATTATTGGCAGTGTGGTACTGTAAATGCATTTGCCTAATGGTTTTCTTAGTAACATTTTCTTGTCTCTAGATGACTTTATTATAAGAACACAGTAATAATACACATCACCTGCACAGTATGTGTTGATCAGCTGCTTACGTTATTGGGAAGGCTTCTAGTCCCCAACAGGCTATTAGTAGGTAAGCCTTAGGGTATCAAAAGTTATATCCACATTTTTTACCATATGGGGGACTTTTGCCCCTAGCCCCCACATCGTTCAGAGGTCAACTCTGTATTGATTGAGTGTGTGCTGTGTCAGATGGGGGTATTCAGGGTGGAGTAAGACAAGTAATAAACCACCAGTGACCACGAATTTTGGTGACAGTGTTCAGTGGACAGTGGATCTACCAGAGGGGCTAACCCCAAAGGCTTCCTGGAGGAAGTGGAATCTAGGGCATCCCCAAAGGGTGTCTGGGGGACAAGGAAGAGCACTTGGGGGAAGGAAGTTTCTGCTTGACTAGAGCAGAGGCTGTGCAGGGGCTATGGAGAGAAATGAAGCTGACAATGATTGCAGAAGTCCTGTTAATGACAAGGGCAGCCACTTGGGTTTCGAACAGGGGATCAGATAGGACCTGTCTGCTCGTCATTGGATCACCCTCACTGTTTGAAGGGAGAAAAGGAGTGAAGGTATGAGCTGAGCCCCCCCACCCCCATGGGGGAACACTGCACACCAGGCTGGAGGCCTTCCCTTGCTAAGCAGTCTAAAGAGTAAGAGCCCCTTCCTGTTCTGGCTCTTCTTTACCACACACTACATTTTGTTTCTTCATAGAATTTACCACATTAGGTCATTGTTTTGCTTACTTGTGTATTGTCCATACTTTCTCTAGAACACAAGGCTTAATTCATGAGAACAGGAACTTTTTCTGTCTTACTCACCTTTATCATATCCCAGTGCATGGAAACCAGGAGGTAGTCAATAGATACTGGTTGGATGAGTGAAGAAAATGGTGGCACAGAGGCCATTGAGGTGGAAAGAAGTGGGTTGCCAGATATTTTTGTAAGGTCAGCAGGAGGGTACTGGGTTGGTGGTGGAGGGTTAGGGTCAAGAGTGGTGCCCATATCTCTGTTTTGAATAATTGGGTAGATGGGATATGGAGTTGCTGAGTGAGAGGGGAAATGGAAATGGAAGTAGGTTGGGGGAAAATGAATATATTTAGTCTGGGTCAGGTTGAGTTTGTGTGTCTCAGGGACATCCAAGTGGAAATCTGTAGAAGGCACTTGGGTAGAAGAATCTGAAGCTCAAAAGTGAGCAAAAAGGGGAGGAGAGGTAAATAAGAATGTGCTATCAGGGAAAAAAGGACTTGGCAATGACAGACAAGGAGAAAGGAGAAGTAGATTCAAAATGACTTCTTCATTTAAGTGACATATGTTCATGCAGATTATAGTCAATAGAATCAATAAGTATAAAAAAAGGAGTAAGTATTCCAGTAGACATCAGCACTCATAGATCATTCCTATTAGCACTTTGGTGACCGTTCTGGACACCTCTTTCTTTTGGATGTTTGTTGATTCGGTGCAGCTCTGTATTTACATTAATAGGTTTACAGTATATACAACTGTTTCTAAAGCATGCTTTTTCTCTTAACAATATGTCATAGAGATGCCTCTATGTCAATAAATATAGATCTGAGCAATCATTTTAAAGACCCAATAGATTTCCTTTATTATATCAGAACTCATTAACCAATCCCCCATGGGTTGACACATAGATTGTTGCCAGTTTCTCAATATTATAAATAAAACTATGCAAACACCTGTGTCATTTTTCCTTGTGCATTTTTCTCCTCATTTTGTGAGAGAATATTCCTAGACTATTCTACATAGGATAAGTGAACACTTAAAATTTTGACGTACCTAACCAAATCTGTCCAGGAAACTGTCTTAATGTATACAGTGCATCTGAAGGGCAGAAGGAAGCCATTTTTCCTCATCGGCACTAGCTGCTAGACATTTTTCCCCTTGTCATCTTACTTTTTTTTATTTTTAATCTTAATTTGTATTAAAATTATGTATATCCACATTTTAAGCAAATAGTTCTACAAGACTTAAACAAAAAAAAAAAAAAAAAAAAAAGGGACCCTCATCACCACTCCACCCTTTCCCATTCCTGATTTCCCACTCTCTAGAGGCAACAACCTTCAACTGTTCTCAGGAACCGGTGGTGGACGCTCCCAGCGGGGGGGAGGGGGAGCTCAACACCAGGGCATTAGGGTTCTCGTGTTCCCAGAAGATTCCAGTGCTCATAGGGTATTAGCCTTCCCAATGCCAAGGATGTCACCTCTCACCCTCAGCCCTTTCGGGGGGTGGGGTAAATTCAGAAGCAGGAGAATGCAGGGACCACCTTGCATCCCACACCATTTATCTCACATAGCACCCTAGGTTCTCTGTCCACAGTAATAAAGTGGTTGTGCCCCATCCCCTCCCTGCCACCCTGGATGTGGGGTGAAGGGTTGTACCCTTTCCCCTACTATCTCTGCCTGCCTGTCCCTCAGCCCAGCCAGCTACCTCACTGTCCCTAAGAGAAGGTGGTGCTAGGGACCCTGAGATCTATAGATTCAACTAGCCCTCTCAGTGGACCACCTGAGGCTGTCTTTGTGACCTCAACCTGGTTTCTGGTCCAACCAAATTCCCCAAAGTCCCACAAGTTTTCTACCATCCCTTTAGGCAAGGCTCTGACCCTGAGCTCCTCCTGGCTAACCACCGTCATCCTCAAAATGAAGCTCCAACTTTCATTCTGCCTAGAAAAAAAAAATCTGTTGCTTTTTTAAACTTTATAATTTCTGGTCTCTACCTCATACTTAGAAATACTTTGTCTACTACATGATTATTAAAACATTTACCATATTTTCTTCTAATGCTTTTAAGACTTTTTTTTTAAAGATTTATTTATTTATTTGAGAGAGAGAGAGAGTAATGAGCAGGGGAGGAGCAGAGGGAGAAACAGACTTCCCACTGATCAGGGAGCCTGATAAGGGGCTTGATCCCAAGACCCTGGAATCATGACCTGAGCTGAAAGGAGACGCTTAACCAACTGAGCCACTAGGTGCCCCAAGACTTTCTTTTTTGCAATTAAATATTTGATCCACCTGGACTTTATTTTGAGATGGGGTTTGGATACAGCTCTATATTTTTTTCCAAAACCACTTGTCTGAGCAACATTCGTTGAACATTCCATTTTTGTTCCTCACTGATTTGAAGTGATTCGTTTATCATATGTACTTGGGTCTGTTCCTGGATGCTGTCTGTGTTCTGTCCACTCATCTATCTTCCTAGTCCTGGACCAGTAATAGGAAGTTAATTCCTGTGGCTTTATTATGTATTTCAGTGTCTGGTAGGTCACTTCTCCCATATTTACTCTTCTCCTGAGTTTTCCTGGCTATCCTTATATGCTTACTTTTCCAGATGAATTTTAGTGTCACTTTAGTTTCCAAAATAAATTCTTGCAAGATATTGAATGGGCTTGCCTAGTAACATACCAGAAAAAAATGTCAAAAAGTAGACTTAACCCTAGAGAAAAATATTGTAAAATAAGGGAGCTACTACTAGAAAAGAGATGTCTCTGAAAATATCATCCTCATCCTCATCTCATCATTATCATTGTATTCACTTTTTCCCTCTGTACATTACAAGCTGGAAAAAAACCAAATTCTGAAAAGGGCTCTTTTTTTTTCAGATCTCTCACACAAAGCTTTCTGCAGATGATGAGTGGAAGTAAGTAATGAGTCTTTTTTTTTTTTTCTTTACAGCTGTTATCTAAAAATTCCATCTCCACCTTAACAGTTGGAGAAATTAAATAAAGCTATGATTTATTTGTAAATGTCTCAGGCTACAGAAAGCGGGTTAGCACAGCATGCATATGCACTGATAGGATGAACCTGAACCACCTGGATTTCATCTGTTTCCTACAGTGTGCCCCACACAGTCCCCCAAAACTGGATTTGTATGTCCTTCAAAATAGGGCAACGTCAAGTTAGTATTTATTTTAGGCATAAGATACATCTGGTTTTCTGTATATGCTGTTTCCCGTGTTCTAGTACTTACTATAGGGCCATTAGGGCCCTGTGGGCACCAAAAGAAATAAAAATGAAAAGTTCCTCCTTTTTTGCATTATGGTAATCAATGATGAATGTATTCCTAATCAAAATAGGAAATATTTATTATATTTGCACACTACTTTATACTTTCCAAAGTAATTCTACACAGGTTAAACATCTGAGGTAGGTTTTCATTATATATACACACAAAGTCAATACATGTCATAAAGCATAGTTTATGTCTATGCAAGTCCTATTTTAGACCGATAATAAAGTAACTTTTCTGTCTCCCTGCCCAAAGTTGAAAGTCTATTCATTAAGTAGAATATTAAATAATTACTTTGGATTGGGGGCTATAAAAACTGTAAGTGCTTGTACCCTTTAATTTTTCTTCGCTTCCCATTTCTTCAAAGGAACAAGTGTATTTTTTAATGAGCTTCTGAAAATCATTATCTCTTAAGCTCAGCTTCTGACACAGAGACTATTAACAATCTAATTTTATTCAGGTTGCTTACCTGATAGGGACTTTAGCTTCTTCATTTGATAAAGGGAGAGATGTCAGTACATCTAATGTGCCTCCCAGCATCCAGGTTCTAAGATTCCATCTCAAAGAACTCAGGCAGGAGTATTTACTAGGCTTTGCACGCTCATTGCTACACGTTCTCCAGCAGGGGGCACCCTCACTGCCCTTTTCGGAAGTACTTGGTCCTTCACTCTTCAGAGTAGTGGTGGAAATTACTGGTAAAGGGGGAGAACCCAGCCCACATAACCAGTGAGTACCTTTAAAAGGTCACAGTCTCACAGCACAGAATACTACCCTGCAGTGTTTTATGATCAGTACAGCAAATGCACACTATATTCAGTCATAAGTGGAAACTTCCAGAGATATTGTGACTGATGGTGCCCCATCCAGAGCGAAAGATAATGCTAACCACTATTTATAAAGTACTCAACTGGCAACATTCATAATTTTCCCATTTTCCCTAATCCTGACCCTGGACTGCTCTCTCTTCCTCTAACCCAGTGGTTCTCAATCTTGGCTGTACCTGAAAATTGCATGTGGAACTTAAACTGCCATAACAAGTACCATAGCCCTGGTGGCTTAAATGACAATTTCATTTCTCATGGTTCTGGAGGCAAGAAGTCAAAGGTTAAGGTATCAACAGGTTCCTTAGGTTCTTCCCACCCTTCTTGGCTTGCAGCTGCCTTACACTCTTCCCTCCATCTGAGTTTATATATAAAAATCCTCTTAGATGGACACCAGTCAGATTGGATTGGGGCCCATTCACAGACAGCTATTGAACCTTAGTTAAGTCTTTAAAGTTCCTATCTTCAAATACAGTCACCTTCTGAGGAACTGGGTGGTAGGACTTGAGCATATGAATGGGGGTGGGCACGGTTCAGCCCATGTAAGGCACAGAAATGGTCATTTAATTGATCTGGTCACAGCTCGGACCTTGGGACTTTTAAAAGCTCCCCAGTGATTTTTAATTTATAGCCAACATCAAGAACCACTGCTCAAGGCTTCCTCCGAAGGTACTTCGACTATGGGAAGTTAAACCAGATGACGTACTATAATCATGTTTTCTCTACCTTTATGCAAAACCAAGAGTTCATCTAAAAACTGAGACATTCAGCCATCAACTGAATGTTTGTACCTGCCTAAGATAATACATGGGCTTCTTCTTTCCCTCTTATAATGAAAAAAAAAAAATGTATACAGCTCACTGATGAGTTTTCTGGAGTCCTTTGGATAAGTTTCTCTTCATCGATACCATGTGCGGTATATCCTTTCACTTCAGAATATTTAAATTACTTGAAATTACCACTATTTTACTATTTTGAATTTCAAAAATGGAAATTTCATATGATTTAACCTGATAATCATTATGATTCCTCATTTAAGAACAAATAACATGGGCTTTAGAGTTTTAGAACAATCCTGTGAGGTACAGAGGGATGATGATTTTAAGTTTGCAAAGGAGGATACCGCAGTGCAGAAGGGATGAATGATTCTGTGAGTCTGTATGATGATGGTGTGCCAGACTGGGAACTCGCACCCAGGTCTTTCCAGAGCCCATCAGTGACTTTCTTGGCCCCATCATTTCACTTGAAAGGACAAGGCTGAAGCCCAAACCACACAGGCTAGCTAAGGGCTGAGAGGAATTGGTTTCCCTAATGAACTCTGCTGCTCCCTCCTCAAGCCTGAGAGAAAAGGCAAAACCAAGAAAAACTTGGGAAAACTGTACTCAAAATTATAACCACCTACATTTGAAATCTCCAATTGCTTTCTACGAGCCCAGACATTTTGTTCCCCTAAATGTGCAGTGCAAGGATGAAGGCTTTCTCAGATGACAACATTTGCTGATTCCAGCCTGCAGCAGGAGAGGATACAGAAGACGCACCGGGGCCATGAGTCCATGCACGTGGAGATGATCTTGATCTTCCTCTGCACCCTGGTCATCGCCCAGATAGTGCTGGTACAGTGGAGACAAAGGCATGGCCGGTCCTACAACGTGAGTTGCCCCCGGGGCATCTGGAAGCCTGTTCCTCTTCCTGCTGCATCCCTTCTTTCTCACTGCTTTGAAGGAAACTCTTTGGTTTAAGTCAGTAGCTCTCAACAGGGGCAGTCTTGCCCCCAGGAGTTACACGGCAACATCTGGAAACATTTTCAATTGTCATGCCTTAGTGAGAGGGGAGAGGGGGATGGGAGATGCTTCTGGCATCTGGTGGGTAGAGGCCACAGATGCTGCTAAACATGCAGAGGACAGCTCCTCCTGTCACTAGTGACAAGACTAAGAAACTTTGGTTTAAGTGAACTAGTTTTCCTTTAGCATGATCAACTGCTGCCAGTGGCCTAGGAAAAGGCAGATTGGGAATTGCAGCAACAAAAGACTGAGGCTAACTTTGTTTAATTAGCAATAAACTCAACTGGCATCAATAGTTGGCTTATCTATGGAAATGGGTTAATACAAATGTTATACTGACCTCAGCAACACAAAGCATGATCCCGTTGGCACAGACCAATCCCACTCGAGCACATCCATGAGAACCTTACCATCTTGGGGCCTCAGGATCATAGCCTGAGATCTTGCCATTGTAATGTTTCCAGCAGTGGTTCTCAAATCTTAAGGTGCATCAGAATCACCCGGAGAGGTGAATCAGACTGTTAATCAGATTCCCAGGTTCCACCCCCAAAGTCTCTGATTCAATAGGAGCCCACGAATTTGCGTGTCTGACAAGTTCCCAGGTGGTGCTGATGCTCTTGGCCAGAGACCCACATTTGAGAACCAATCATTTATACTTGAGTATGTTGCAAAGAAAGAAGATCCTCCTTTAACACTCCACATGGTTCTGGGTCTTAGACTGGTCACTATACAAGAAGACTTGTCTGTGACATATGAAGTGCTGGCTTAGACCAGTATTTTATTGTATTTTATTTTTACCCATTATAGAAATTATTCCCTGTGTAGCATAGAATCTAAAGGGATTCTTTTGAATTCTGTAGAATGTTTAAGTTTAAACAAGTTGCACATTTTATTTAGAAAGGGAAATCTTGTCTTTTTGTTGTTTAAGCAAACACATTAATTTTCTGCTATGTACCACTGTCTTGTCAATTAAAATAAGCATCCTCTATATAGCACTTGAACAAATTATTTTTAAAAGAAAAAGACTGGAATAAAACTTCATAAGTTATTCACTCATATCAAAGAAAAGCTTCTTAAATATAGCAACCACAGTTTTCTCATCTGCAAAATGGAAATAACCTAATATTCAGAATTTCTCGAGTCTTTAAGTAAGAAGAAAACTGGATTCTTTTTTTTTTTTAATTTATTTATTTGACAGACAGAGATCACAAGTAGACAGAGAGGCAGGCAGAGAGAGAGAGGGAAGCAGGCTCCCAGCTGAGCAGAGAGCCCGATGTGGGGCTTGAACCCAGGACCCTGGGACCATGACCTGAGCAGAAAGCAGAGGCTTTAACCCACTGAGCCACCCAGGAGCCCCAAGAAAACTGGATTCTTAAGGAAACCATTCATAGGCCTGTTCCATCATTCCCTTATAACTGATAATGATCTCTGGATTAGATATTTTAAAACATGCCCAGGTTCCATGACAACTCTGGTGTAAATTTTACATAGAAAGCCTCCTGCCTCTGAAAGGAAATGCCTCGTGAGCCAGCTGACCTGCACTATGTCCCACTGTTCCTCCACCATTTCTATTCAATGATTTTCGAGGTAGCTTATGCCAAAAAGAATTTGTCCCTGTCTTATATTTGGAGAAATTGCCCCTCTGTCAATTCTCTGAAGACGTATTTCACGACACTAGTCAATGTGGGGTTCACACACTGGTTCTACCTAGCCACAGACAGATCAGCCCATGAGTCAGAGGCCACTTGAAGGACTTATTGCCTTTGGAGTTTCAAACCCGTGATGACTCAGGCTACACTGGCACCAGGTAGACATCCCTGAGCTTAACAAGTGTTGAGTAGTTGGAGTGGTCTTCCCAAATTTTTCCTGTCGCTCACCACCACAAGTTGTGCTGCCTGAAATAACTCTCCGGGCTTGTTACTTTTGCTTGCACCCCATCCCTTACCAACAACTGGACTCCCTTAGTCCCCCAACTTCTGCTCTCCAAGGTTGCTGTTTCTGTGTTCTTCTATCACACAGCTCCTCTGTTTTATGGTTACCCAGAGGGGCTCTGAGAATCCCTTGCAGGTGACCAGATGCCTATGATAGGAGCCTCTCCTAGAGTGATCCTGCCTGGCACTTTAGCGAAGCCAGGATCCTAGATAAAGATACTCCACAGTGGTCAAGGACTATTTGGGTCTCATGGTGGCCCTGTTGGGACTCCCCTAGATTAGCTCATAGACATGCTTGGCTTCTAGATATTTTGTACTTGTTTGCCCATCAGTCCATCTATATCTATTATCACATGTCCCAAAGGAATGGGTAGAGCAGTCCCTTTCCCCTGCATGTCTCTGTTGATAATATTTGGCTCAAGGTGAGAGCCAGCATGTGAGGCTGATCTTTCCCATATTGCTGCCTCAGATTTGCCCCATACTTTGCAATTCTTCTTAATGGTTCAATGCCAGATCCAGGCATCAGAACACAGCCATTTCAGGAACTCTTGGTGGTACCTGCAAGCCCTGAATCTGGAAATGATTTCCAGAGCAACAGTAGCTGATTCACAGCACCAGTTTCCAGCATTCTTATTGTACCCTACATGAACTGTACTTAAAAACCCCCTTTGCCTGACATACTACTCAACTTTGGGATGGAATTTGATATGGTCGTGTTTCCACAAATGCTGACCTGAACAAGCTTATCATCTAGGGATAACATAACTTTTAAATTGTTTCTCTTGGCACCTAAGATTATGTGACACCTAGCAGAGCTACAGAGAGCTTTGAACACAGTTACAAGATTCATACGTTCCTGGCTCTTTTTTACAAGGGGCCATATTACGAAGATTTATTTCTATTATCTAATTTTGTAATCTCCATCAGTATATTAGTAATATATTAATATTTATAACATGTTAACTATAATTACTATTATATATAAATTACTATATATAAAAATTTATATACAGATTAATGTTACTATTATAGTTGTGATAGTGAGCTTTTTGTACATTAAGTTACCCTGGGAGATAATTATTTTTTATTCCTTTTGTGAATTATAGTTCAGAGAGATTAAATAACCTGGTCAAGTTTGTATAATTAATTAGTTGCAGAGTAGAGACTAGAATCCAAACTCACTAGGTTTTGTTTCATATCAAAGATGAGTTCCTTAAATATCTCTGAACCATGGTTTCCTAATCTGCAAAATGGAAATACTGAAGAAAAGAACCTATCTCCAAAGTTATTGTGATTCAGAAACATTTTCCTGTGAGAACTTCTAGCTTGGTGACTGATATATAGTGAGTGTTCAGTACCATTAGTTGACTCTGAATGCATTCAAAAGAAATTGATGTATATAACAGTTTCACAAGTTTAGCCATACATTGTAAAAGCAGTTTACTAGTAAAAGAATCCTTTTCCAAACCCACCAACCTAGATTTCTATACCCAGAGAAATTATCTTTTAAAAGTGGAAGTGAAATATTTCTCTCTCAGATAAACAAAAAAATGGGATAATTCACTAATAGTAGACTTGACTGCAAGAAATGTTAAAAGAAGTTCTTCAGAAAGACAGAAAATTATATAGGTCAGAAACTCAAGTCTACATAAAGAAATAGAGTGTCAGAAAAGGAATAAATGGAGATAAAATAAGATACTTCTTATTCTTAATTGACCAAATAGGTAACTATTTGTTCAAAGTAGTAATTGTAACAATGTACAGTTGACCCATGAACAACAGCAGGGTTCAGGATGCTGACCCCCCCCACATAGTTGAAAATCTACGTATAACTTCTGACTTCCCAAGAACTTAACTACTAAATAGCCTACTGTTGACCAGAAGCCTTACCATTAACATAGTCAGCTGACACATATTTGATATGTTATATGTTATATACTGTATTCTTACAATAAAGTAAACTAAAGAAAGAAAAATGTTATTAAGAAAATTATAAGGAGGACAAAATACATTTATGATACAGTACTGTCAAAAAATCCACAGATAAGCAGACCCATGCAGTTCAAATCAATATTGTTCAAGGGTTTACTGTACTAGTTGATTGTAGTATATGGGTAAATGACATGAATGACAGCAGTGTTAGAAGAAACATGAGGGAGAAATTGGGATTTCTGTGTTATAAGATACTTGCACTACCAGTGAAACAGAATAGTATAATTTGAGAACGGACTTTGATTAGTTGTAAATGTGTATTGCAAACTCTAGGGCAACCACTGCAACACTTTTTTAAAAACATGTAATTGGAGCACCTGGGTGGCTCAGTCAGTTAAGCATCCAACACTTGACTTTGGCCCAGGTCATGATCTCAGTCATGAGATGACCCCTGTGCTGGGCTCTGTGCTGGCATGGAACCTGCTTAAGATTCTTTCTTTCCCTCTCCCTCTACCCGTCTCCCCAACTCCACTTGTGTGCATGCATACCCGTGTGCTCTCTCTACCTCTCTCTCTTTCTTAAAATATACATATACTAAGAGAGTAGAGAAAATGGAATCATAAAATTCTCACTTAAAGCCAGAGAGCCTAAAAAAGGGGGTGGGGCAGAGAGGAAAAGAAAGAAACAAAAAATTATGCAACAAACAGAACACAGTTACAAATATAGTAGATAGTAATCCAACTATATCAACAGTCACTTCAAATGTACATAGTCTAAATACATTAATTAAAAGACAGAGATTGTCACTCTGAATAAAAAATAAAACAAATGAAAACTAAAAAACAAGACCCAATTACATGTTGTTGACAAGAAACTCATAAGAATACAGATGTAACCATCAGGGAGAAAAAAAGAGGCAATACATAATGATAAAGGAGTCAGTTATTTAAAAGGGAATAACAATTCTTAATGTGTATATACCTAACAAGAGAACATCAAGATATACAAGGCAAAAACTAATTGAACTGCAAGGAGAAATTGACAAATCCACTGATTAGTTGGATAAACAGCTTCCTTCAGCTGTTGATAGAGCAAGAAGGCAGAAAATTGGTAAGGATAGAGTTGATCTGAAAAGCACGATTCATCTATCTGTGCTAATTGATATTTATAGAATACTTCATCCAACAACAGAAAAGTACACATTCTTCTCAAGCTCACATAAAACATTTACCAAGATAGACCACATTCAGGACATAAAACACACCAAAAAATTTGTTAAAGAATTTAAGTCTACAAAGTATACTCTCAAACCACAAAAATTAAATTAGAAATCAATAACAGAAAGATAGCTGGAAAAATCCTGATATATTTAGAGATTAAACAACACATGAGACAAAGAGAAAGACTCAAAAGAAGCTAAAAAATAATTTTAACTAAGTGAAAACAAAAATACAACATATCAAAATTTGAGGGATAAAGTTAAAGCAGTGCTTAGAGGGAAATTTATAACATTGAATGCATGTATTAGAAAAGAGGAAAGATCTAAAATCAGGTAAGCATCTACTTTAGGAAACTAAAGAAAGAAGTAATTTAAACTTATAGCAGTCAGGGGAAAAGAAATAATAAAAATTGGGGAAAAGAAATAATAAAAATTAGGGCAAAAATTGAATTAAAAATGGAAAACTAATAGAGAAACTCAATGAAACCAAAAACTGTTTGTTTTTTTTAAAGGTCAGTAAATTTGATAGAGCTCTAGCCAGCAAACCAAGAAAAATAAGAGAACACAAATTACTAATGTCAGAAAAGAAAGAGGGGTCATCACTATTGATCCTATGGACATAAAAAGAAAATAATGGACTCTTATGAATAGCTCTATGCCCACAAATCTGGATAACCTAAATAGAACAGACTGCTTCTTCAAAAAACACAAACAATACCAAAACTCACACAAGGAGAAATGAATAATCTGAATAGGCCTATATCTATTTTTCCTCAGATATAATTGATATATAACACTGCATTCATTTTAGGTGAGGTGTGCAACTTCATGATTTGATCTATGCATATGACATGAAATTATTACCACAATAAATTTAATTAACATCCATCACTACACATAGTCATAATTTTGTGTGTGTGATGAGAACTTTCAAGACCTTCTCTCTTAGCAACTTTCAAATACACATTATTGTTAACTATAGTCACCATGATGTACATTACATCCCCAAGACTTATTTAATCTTATAACTTGAAGTTTGATGATTTACACCTTTTGACCACCATTACCCATTTAACCGTCCCCATACTTCCTGCCTCCGGTGGATATCTATTTTTAAACACTGAGTCAAGGCACCCAGATGGCTCAGTCTCTTAAACACTGGACTCTTGGATTTTAGCTCAGGTCATGCTCTCAGGTCCGTGAGATTAAGCCCTGCATCAGGCCCTGCACTGGGCCTGTAGCCTGCTTAAGACTCTGTCTCTCCCTCTCCCCCACTGAACTCGGCTCTTTCTCAAAAAAAAAATTTTTTTTGAGTCAATAATTAATAACTTTCTAAAAAAGAAGCACCAAACCCAGATGATTTCAGTTGTGAATTCTACATAACATTTGAGGAAGAATTGATACCAGTTCTTTACAATCTTCCAAAAAGTAAAAGTAGAGGGAATACATCAGAACTCATTCTTTGAGACCAGCATTACCCTAATACCAAAATCTGATGAAGATATTACAAGAAGGAGAAGTCATACCAATATCTCTCATGAACACAAATGTAAACCCCCCCCACAAAATACTAGCAAATCAAATTAAACAATGTATAAAAGGAATTATACACTATGGCCAAATGGGATTTACTCCAAATATGTAAGATTGGTTCAAAAATTACAAATGGATTTATGTAATCAATCACATTATGACACAGAAGGAAAAAAAAAGTCTATGATCATATTAATAGATGTAGAAAAAAGCATTTGACAGCACCCATTCATATAAAAATTATCAGCAACCTAGAACTAGAATTTTTCTAGAACTAGATTTTTCTAGAACCTAGAAAAATCCTACAGCTAGCATTATACTTAATAGTGAGAAACAGGTTGCTTTCTCCTTAAGATAAGGAAGAATACAAGAAAATCTCCTCTCACCACTCCTATCTGAATTGCACTGTAAGACTTAGCTACTGCAATAAGACAGAAAAAGGGGGGCAGATAAAAAGTATACAGATTGGGAAGGAAGAAATAAAAGCATCTTTGTTTGCAGATGACATGACTTATGTAGAAAACTCCAAAGAATCAACAACAACAAAAACAACCCTGGAACTAATAACTGATTATAACAAAGTTGTGGGATATAAGGTCAATATACAAAAGTCTATTGCTTTCTTATATACTAGCAATGAACAACTGTAATTCAAAATTAAAACACAATACCATTTACAATAGCACTCAAAAAAGGAATATTACAATAGCACTCAAAAAAGAAAAAAGGAATAAATCTGACAAAAATATGTATAAGATGTATATACAAAAACTGAGGAGACCTAAAATAAATGGAAAGATAATCCATATTCATGGATCAGAAGATTCAATATCATTAAGATGTCAGTTCTTCCAAGCTTGATCTATAGATTCAACACAATCCCAATCAAAAATCATCAAGCTATTTTGTGGATATCAACAGGCTAAATCTGTATTTTATATGGAAAGGTAAAAGACCCAGAATAGACAACACTGAAGAAAACAATGTTGGAGGATTGACACTATCTAACTTCAAGACTTATTGTAAAGCTATAGTAATCAATACAGTGTGACATTTGTGAAAGAATAGACATTTAGATCAATGGACTAGAACAGAGAGCCCATGAATAGACCCACACAAATACAGTCAACTGATCCATGGCAAAGGGGCAAAGATAATTCAATGGAGAAATAATAATCTTTCTAACAAATGGTGCTAGAACAACTGGACACCCATATGCAATAAAAAGAAAAAAAAATCTAGAACATGTATTTCACTACTTGGGATGCCTGGGTGGCTCAATTGGTTAAGCGTCTGCCTTCAGCTCAGGTCATGATCCTGGGGTCCCGGGATCAAGCCCCGCGTCAGGCTTCTTGCTTGGCCAGGAGACTGCCTCTCCCTCTGCCTGCTGCTCCCCCTGCTTGTGCTCTCTCTCTCTCTGTCTCTCTGACAAATAAATAAAATCTTTTAAAAGGTTAAATTAACTCAAAGTAGATAACAGATCTAAATGTAAAGTGCAAAACTATAAACTTCTAGAAGATAACATGGGGGCAAAATCTTAGTGCATTTAGAACACCAAAAGCATGACACATGAGAGAAAATATTGGTAGACTGGGTTTTATTGCAATTAGAAACTGCTCTGTGAGAGATACTATGAAGAGAATGAAAAGACAAGTCGCAGACTGGGAGAAAATAACTGCAAAACAAACATCCATCCCAGGACAGTTATCCCAAATATGCTTAAAAGTCAATGATAAGAAAATGAGGTAAATGCCAAAAGATCTGAAAAGAGAGCTCATCAAGGAAATATACACATAGCAAATAAACATATGAAAAGCAGTTCATCATCATATGTTATTAGGAAACTGCAAATTAAAACAATAATAAGATACTAATACATACATATTAGAATGATTAGAATCCAAAGAAACTGACAATGCCAAATGCTGATGAGGATGCAGAAAGCCGGAAGTCTTGGTGGGAATTCAAAATGGTAAAGCCACTCTGGAAGTCAGCTGGGAAGTTTCCCACAAAACTAAGCATAGTCTTCCTACCCAATCCAGCAATCACACAACTAGGTGTTTATCCAGTTGAACTGAAAGTCTACATCGACACAAAAACCTGCATGCTGTTTAATAGTGCCTTTATTCATAATTACCCAGAACTGGAAACAACCAAGCTGTCCTTTAAAATTGGAATAGATAAGCAAATTGTGGTATATCCATACAATGGAATATTAGAGTCTGCAGTAAAAGGATAGAAGCTATCGAGCCATGAAAGGACATGAAAGAAACTTGGTTAAACAAGGTAATCTGAAAAGGCTGCCCGCTGTAGGATTCCAATAATACAACATTCTGAGAAAATGATCACTGGCATGATCATAATATGACCATTGGCTATCAGTGGCTCAAGGAGGGAAAGGGGAAGGACAAAAAGTGAAATGAGGACTTTAGGGCCACAATATTGACCTGCATTATACTGTAATTGTGGATTCAAAATTGTATGTGTTTGTCAAATCCCACTGAACAGTATAGGACACTGGGCGGAGGCTAAGGCATGCCAATTTTTAAAAACTCACTTAGGAAATTGGAGAATTCCCAGGATATGCAGATGGTGACATTACAAATGTATGAAACAACCTCACTGAAGGGAGTTAGGGGGGAAAGGTGCTGCTCTAAGTCCCTTTGGAAATCAGAGGAGTCTGTACCATTAAGGCAGTGGGAATTGCATATGAGCAATTGATAAAAAGTGTCCTTGGGAGTACGGCAAACCCCATACTACTCTATATGTATCCTGGAAGGGAACACTAAGAAATAAATGGCACATGGTAGGAGCCAGGTCACTTATTATTTATTTATACCTTGAAGGGATTATCTGCTACATATCAAATAGTATTAGTTTCACATCATTTCATGAACAATTTGAATCCTATATTTCAGAGGAGAGGGGACTAATCCAAAATGCTGGAAACATTTTCAGATTACAACTTCTGAGAAATATGTCTAGCTTCTGAAGTGACCGTTTAATTTGTCTTAGATTCTGTTCCATGGTCTGTAGGAACTGTGTGTGTCAGAGCAGCTTATTATAAATACCTAGAGCAAAGGAAACACGTTCTTTAGAAAACAAAGTTTAAAAATAGAACATTAACTGCTCCTGTGTGATGTCAAAAAGTGAAGAGAGAAAGTAGGTGAGAAGTGGAAAATTCTTATTTTGTTTGGAATATTACTAAATACCTGGATATTTCCAAGTAGTCACAGTTTTAGTACAAGATAGAGCATCTGGATATTTGAATTTTTCTCTTTTCAGCTCATAGTGTTGATCTGGTGTGGACTTGGCAGGACTTCAAAGCTAAATTATTTCCAAATGCTTTTAACAGCATTTTTTTAAACAGCATTTAATTAAAAAATAAAATCTCATTCAACACCACCCTCTCCACCTCCTTTTATATATCCTACTTTTCATATCTGCAGGAAATAGGGGGAAGGGGCCAAAAAAGAATCCTTGTCCTTCCCTTCAAATCACTAGAAGGCCTGATGACTACATACACAGAATTTGGACTTCAGACACAGTTAACTTGCCTCCATACACAGGCACATAATTTGCCACAGATTGAAATATTGCTCTATTTAAATCAAGTTCCTGCCTATGAATAGCTGTGAAACACTAGAACATATTACATACCAGTGAAGTCTTATGCCTCCTTGAATCTTTTTAAAATGAGGCAACACACAAATAGATATAGCTTCATACATACATAACATTGCAGAATCTCCTTGAGGAATCTGAAGAGCAAAATCAACAGCCTGAATTGATCTGAAGATAGAAGTAAGGACCAAGTGAAAATCTAATGGCCCTTTGTATGCCAAGATTCCACCTTTCTACTTGTCTGAATTATGTCCACACTGCTTCATTGCCTTGGCACTAATCATAGCAGCAGTATTTCCTGGAGCCATGTATTTACATGATAATTTTCTGCTTACCTCTGGCATCTCCTTGCTCTTGCTGCACCTCCACCTGCACAAGTACAGAGACACATGGACAAATGGCTGCAAGTACCTAGGGACTTGCAGTGCAAAGGAAATGAGCATCACATAACTTCCTCCTTCTGCCCCTCCTTCCCTCCCTCCCTGCCTCCTCCTCCTCCTCTCTCTCTCTCTCCCACCTCCCTTTCCCTCTCTCTCTGTTTTATGTTGTGTAATCCAACCATCATTCTATATAATTAGGCCAATAAAAAGCTATCTTTGTTTTGACTTGATTTGCTCTTCTTTTCCAATTTATGATGTGCCTAGCTCCAAGAAAAAGCATGGTACCTTTGGGCAGCATCTGATTCGTCAGGAAATTCCTTCTGCCACAACGTGTGGGTGGGGAGAACATTTGGTGATGGGATCCAGATGCACAAGCTGCCCTTGGCCAGGAATGCAGCTGTATTTTATATGCACGTGCCCAGATGGTGACCCCTCTGGCATTATTAATGTGTCCCAGCTGCCAGGCCTCCTCATTTGCAAGCATGCACCTCGATTTCACAGATTTCGTGTATTTATTTATGAGGCACCAAATTCCTACATTTCATATGTGGCAGTTGCTATTAAAATGAGAAGTTTGAACTGCTCTGGAAATTGATAAAGAATCTTTTAAATTGATACGAAATGTGGCCTTCGTTTCAAAATGACCTCTACGATTAGTGAATTCATAATGCACATTTCTAACCTTGCCCCATGCGTGTTGAGAAAATATGGCACTGGGTTTACACAGTTGCATTCCTGATATGATGATTTTTTGCTTTTCTTTTATTTCTGATCTCTCAGGCCTATTTTTTAAAAATAGCATGTCTATACATTTGAATATGGTTATTCACTGCTAATTAAACCCAGGCATCGAGTAAGAGAAATTTGAGATCTTCTAGAAATGGGTTGATTCACAAGGAGAGCTCGTATTATAAAAATATAACCCAATCATTACTCCAAAATATTATAGGTGATAATAATTCCATGGACTTGAGGAAATGGATTAGTCTAATATATTCTGGCTTATGATATAAAGTACAAAATATAGAGGCATGGTAGTTTTGCTGAATTAAAATGAACTGAATCATTATTTTTTAAAAATTCAGCATTTTTATGGGGGAAATGTAAAAATGAATCAAATTGGTTTTTTTCCAATTTTTAAATTCTAGTTAGTTAACATACAGTGAAATGTTGGTTTCCAGTATAGAATTCAGTGACTCATCACCTACATACAACACCCAGAGCTCAAGATGAATTGAACTGTTAAGACAGAAAGATGAAAAATGCAAAAGGTAGATGACCAGATTTTGAAAGATGGAAATCATGTCCATTTCCTTTTTTAATATCAGAAGTAATAAACTAAAAAAGCCAGAAACCATATCATTTATCATAGATAACTATCTTCAAAATCAGCTGTAGGAAGTAAAAGACCCAAATACTCATGTGATCTTCTTTAAAGGCACCTCACACATTTACTTTCAATAGCAGAGGGTCACAGTGGCTAGTGCTGAGTGCTAAAGTAGGTCTTATAGTGAGTTTGACTTAGTATGTAGTTTTGGGCCCTCAGGAACAGTATTCCACTTCCTTTTTTTTTTTAAGATTTTATTTATTTACTTGACAGAGAGATAGGAAGAGAGCAAAAGCAAGCAGAGAGGCAAGCAGAGGGAGAGGGAGAAGCAGGCTCCCCGCTGAGCTAGGAGCCCAATGTGACTCTATTCCAGGACCCTGGGATCCTGACCTGAGCAGAAGGCAGACACTTAACCGACTGAGCCACCCAGGTGCCCCAGTATTCTACTTCCTTAAGCAAAGCCTGTCTGTCCTATTTAGACAGTTATTCATTTTGATTTTATAAATAAAGCTGCTAACTCATGGATTCACTATAACCACACTCACAAGGTAGGATGGAAAATTAAAGCCCCGGGCTCAGAATTCACTTCAGCAGAACATTGCCTGGTGCCCACCAATGAACGTCCTCACCTGAGACAAACCCTCTTTGCCAACCCTCTCTTACATTGGTGCTGAGCAGATCATAGGTGGTTAGTGTGCATGTGATCAAACATAAAAGATCAGAGGTTATGCCTGTTGTTTAAGCCTGTCTGCTTTTCCCTGGAGAGGTGATGGCTGGTATCGGGCCTGATCTAAAGAATGCGCCTGTCAGTGTGGTGACGGTATCAAGCTGACCCACAAGCCAGCAGCTCGGTCCCTCCTGCTTCTGCCACATGGGATTGGGGCCTGGCAACTTAACCCTCTAAGGTCACTCGCACTCGGGTCAGTGATATAGGCCACAGGGAGTTACACACAGATGAACGGGAAAGAGTTTGCTTCACATCTTGGCTTGCCTGGAAAAGCCACCTGTACCTAAAAAGGCAAAGCAAGAAGCAAAAAGATAGGCTGCATATCGAATAGTCAGGGGGTGAGGGGATCCCACAGATGGGACACAAGAGTTAACCCTACACAATGCACTGGGGCAGCAGACAAAAGCGGTCCCAGGAGCTGCTGTGACGTCACTTCCTCCTTTGACATCACTGTGCATTTGTACATGTGCTCGTGATAGGAAAAACAGTCCCTTGGGTCCCTGTATTACATACTGTTTCCAGAGCACTTGCCTATCTGTGATGGTCTGAGCCTCCCTCAGTCACCACAGGCAAACAGGACAGGCATTGTTACCCCCAATTTTACAACACAAGTGAGGCTCATTTGGCCAAAGTCATGTAGCTTTTGAAGCCCAAAGTTGCTTTTGTCTGAAATACCCAGGCAAAAAGACGTAAAAGAAAATGATTATTTGGGGTTATTTCCCATTTGAATTTTCAGATGATCATACCAAGTCCCTCCAAAACTTTGCATGTACAGAAGAGCTTACAGCTGGACGGTGAGCCAGTTGCATGTTACAGACTAGAGGTGGTTCCCCCCAGAGTAGCTTCTGAATCATTTACTAGTAGACTTGTCATTCTGGGCCTTAAGTCATTGAAAGAGACTTTCTGTTCATTTTTCTGACAGCTGGTGACACTGTTGCAGATGTGGGTTGTCCCTCTCTATTTCACGATAAAACTCTACTGGTGGCGGTTTCTGTCTCTGTGGGGAATGTTCTCAGTTATTACCAGTTACATCCTCTTCAGAGCTACCCGAAAACCCCTCTCGGGGAGAACACCACGGTATGTATTCCCTTCATTCCTTCCCTGATGTCCTCCTTATTGTAACCTCTAAGTACACTTTAATTCCATTTTTTCCTGGATGGGGAAGGAAGGCATTACACTTCTGCCTTCAGTAGCCAAACTATTTAGAGATTAGCTATACTGCTGTGATATTCATTATTTCATGGCAATTCGGACATACCTATAACATTTATTGCTTCAGATGAAAGCCAGGAGAAGTGAAAGTATCGTTTAAACTTTCTAGAGCATCATTTGCATCTTTATTTTTAGCTCAGCATTTTGTTTGGCTCCATTGTAAGTTGGGTTACACATATTTTATAATAGAGCAAGAGTTAGATGTTGGTATTTCTAACTACTATGTATTTTTTTTATGTCAGACAAATCATAAGCAATGGACAACTTACTCCTCTCATAACAAATGAGGCTTTCATATTCCAATGATCATCTTAATTACCATGGCCAACCTCTTGACATTTCTGTAATTCCCATTATACCATCTACAAATCTTTCGAAAAGTGCTTTTAACCTAATGATGTGCCCCCAAGTTTGCTTTCGCTCTCCTTGTTCTCTAGATAAAATCTGAATCTGAGTCTAGATAAAATTGAAATGGGAAAAGGAGAAAATGTGTAAAGTGTTACATGGTAATAAGACAATGTCAAATTTTGATCTTTGTTGAAGAATAAATCCTCAGCTCCTGTGAAATGTTTTTATGATTACTTAGCCATTCAGGTGTTTGTTCTTAATCCTCTAAAAAAGTGGGAGAGACGAATACCAACTTTCCCTTCTGCTTTGGAGAAGAAAAAATACACAGTGAGAAAAATCAGATAAATAAATGTAATGATAAAGATGAATCTTCAAGGGCCTCTTGGCTGGTTCAACCAGAAAAGCATGTGACTCTTGATCTCAGGGTCATGAGTTCAAGCCCCACATTTTGGATGCACAGATTGCTTTAAAAAATAAATAATTTTTTTAAAAGATTGACATTCAAATAAGTAAATTCGGGTTGATGTTTTAACGTAATCCCACTTTGAGAAGAGCTTTGGGGTGGTGTTAGGAGACCTCCCAAACTGGGGAATTCCGGGTTTTCGACAGCCTTTGCATGGCCTGACTTGCCCATCAGTACATGGACATATGGCACAATTTCTCCTTAAAAAAATATTGTCAGTTATTTAAGACTTGTGAAAGTGATCCAAATTTTGGATGAACCAAAACGTATTTGTTTCCATTCCCTGGATATAATCTGTATTGTATTTCAGTGAGACTAGTTCACTTCTCCACTGTAGAATGAATCAACCCAGTTAGACACAGTTTTTTTGAGCACTTTAGCTCATTCAGTGCAGAGGAACTTCATGACAAAGAATATGCAAATGCTACCTCATTATACTCCATGCCTCATTTATCTCAGATGGCTAGGGATCTGTGCCCACCGCACACCCATTTCAGCTTCTCCTGCCTCCACATTCTGAGCCCTAGCAGACAGAGCCTGATAGCCAACAAGCCCTCACTACCATTTAAGGAAAGACCTCGCCACCATTTGAAGAGAGGACAACGCTAATTAGGATCCCATTAACTTCTAGAAAAGCAACCTAGAAAAAGAAGTTCCTATTCTTGAGAGGTAGGAGGCCCTAAAGATCTTTATGGATCTTTGTTTAATCATATTGTACATAAGTCACTTTTTAGCCATATTCCATTTGGAAATAGGATTTTGTTACAGGCTGGGAAAACTGGTCAGAGCAAATCAGCAAGGTGCAAAGGCAAACCCAAGGGGAGGGGTCCCCTGCCCCGCACCGTTTAAAACCGGCTGTTCCGGGACGCCTGGGTGGCTCAGTTGGTTAAGCAGCTGCCTTCGGCTCAGGTCATGATCCCAGCATCCTGGGATCGAGTCCCGCATCGGGCTCCTTGCTCAGTGATGAGCCTGCTTCTCCCTCTGCCTCTGCCTGCCACTCTGTCTGCCTGTGCTCGCTCCTGTGCTCTCTCTCTGACAAATTAAAAAAAAAAAATTAAAAAAAAATAAAAATAAAAATAAAAAATTAAAATTAAAAAAAAAAAACAAAAAAAAAAACTGGCTGTTCCTCCCCCAGAATATACCAAGCCCTGACCACCGGTGGGTCAGAGTAACAGAAAGGAAAGGGAGTTTCCTCTCTACTGCCATAGAGTTCAGGCTCAAAAACAGGCCACAAACCGGCCAACAGAGCCAGGCTTGGCCACATCTGTCTTTGTGGAAGCTGCACGATTCCTACTCTGGTTTCTCTGCCTTCCAGTTGTAATCTAAGTAGCAAGGGAGTTCTGGACTCTAGCACTCTAGGAACGTGTACCCCCAATAAACAGGAAGATCCGGGGGTGGAGGGGATTTGGAAAGTCTAACACATCTATAATAATTATATAACATATTGAGTATTGAATGTGCCGAGGCTTCTGAACATCGTCCCACATAATCTTCAGGACTACCACAGGAGCGAGTGTGGTCACCCCCACTTTATAAATGGGGCACTCCCAAGAAGAAATGCCAGAGTGAGGTGGCCAGAGTCCCACAGGCAGTGACAGAGAAAGGGAACCCAGAATCATACCAAAGACTAGAAGCATGCAAAACCCCTGCTCCCACCAGCATGCTGTCCCTTCAGGACGTCAACAAATCGCTTAATACAGAGAAACCCCAAAGTTTAAAAAGTCAGGAACACCTGTGGTGCTGGCACAACCTTGAGAGGGGCCCCTCAAGGTGGAGAGAGGGTACATTGAGTTGGAGTACACTTGGAGTTCTAGGACCCCCACTGTGGTGCTGGCAGATGTTGTGGGGGCAGATGGGGAGGCCCTCTCAGAACTGGCCGCTCTCCCCACCGTCACCCCTTTTAACAACACCACTTTTAGCCTCCACCGGACTTAGCAGTGATCAAAACTGCTAGGCACTGGCAAATCAAACGGATCAAAAGACCAAGGAGTCACTTAGGCAGAAAGACCCCCCTCAAAGCCCTCGCTGACCCCTTTGAGAGATGACAAAGGCTCAGAGCGACTTGACCCACCTTGTGCAGTCCTGTGCGAGTTTCCGGCTCCATGGAACTCCCCATGGGCAACCACCCCCACGGGCAGGATTATACCTGCAGGAGGAGGCGTGGCCCACATAGCCCAGCCCTTCATCATTGAAATGATGTTAATTGTAGCTCTATTTTTAACTTCTTGAGGAACCTCCACACTGTTTTCCAGAGTGGCTGTACCACCAACAGCGTAAGAGGGTTCCCCTTTCTCCACTCCAACATTTCATCCACTCCAACAACAATCCTCTCCAACATTTGTTGTTTCCTGTTTTGTTAATTTTTGCTATTCTAACTGGTGGAAGGTGGTATCTCATTTTGGTTTTGATTTGTATTTCCCTGATTGCTAGCAAGGTTGAGCTGATTTGCTGATTTGTATGTCCTCTTTGGAGAAGTGTCTGTTCGTGTCTTCTGCCCATTTTTTTACTTGATTATTTGTTTCTTGACTGTTGAGTTTGAGGAGTTCTTTATAGAACTTGGATACTAGCCCTTTGTCTGTACTGTCATTTGTAAATATCTTCTCTCATTCTGTAGGTTGCCTCTTAGTTTTGTTGACTGTTTCCTTTGCTGTGCAGAAGCTTTTGATTTTGATGAAGTCCCAAGAGTTCATTTTTGCTCTTGTTTCTCTTGCCTTTGGAGACGTGTCTTGAAAGAATTTGCTGTGGTGGATGTCAAAGAGGTTATCGCCTATGTTCTCTTCCAGGATTTTGATGGATTCCTGTCTCACATTGAGGTCTTTCATCATTTTGAGTTTATCTTTGTGTGTGGTGTAAGAGAATGGTCCAGTTTCATTCTTCTATATATGGCTGTCTAGTTTTCCCCTCACCATCTATTGAAGAGACTTTTTTCCATTGGATAGTATTTCCTGCTTTGTCAAAATCTAGTTGCCCACAGAGTTGAAGGTCCATTTCTGGGCTTCTATTCTGTTCCATTGATCTATGTGTCTGTTTTTGTACAAGACAGTAATGTACCATACTGTCTTGGTGATCACAGTTTTGAAATACAGCTTGAAGTCAGGCAACATGCTACCCCCAGCTTTGTTTTTCTTTTTCAATGTTCCCTTGGCAATTCGGGATCTTTTCTGGTTCCATACAAATTTTAGGATTGTTAGTTCCAGTTCCTTGAAAAATGCCAATGGTATTTTAATAGGGATGGCATTCAATGTGTAGATTTCTCCAGGTAGGATAGACATTTTAGCAGTGTTTATTCTTCCAATCAATGAGCATGGCATGTTTTTCCATCTTTTTTCATCTTCCTCAATTTCTTTCAAATAGAGCTACAATACAACCCAGCAGTTGCACTAGTGGGTATTAACCCCAAAGATACAAATGTAGTGAAAAGAAGGGCCACATGCACCCCAATGTTCACAGCAGCAATGTCTACAACAGCCAAACTGTGGAAGGAGCCGAAATGCCCTTCAACAGATGAATGGATAAAGATGTGGTCCATATATACAATGGAATATTACTCAGCCATCAGAAAGGATGAATACCCACCATTTGCATCAACATGGATGGAACGGAAGGGGATTATGCTAAATGAAATAGATCAAGCAGAGAAAGATAATTATCATATGGTTTCACTTATATGTGGAACATAAGGAACCGCATGGAGGACATTAGGGGAAGAAAGGGAAAACTGAAGGGGGGAAAATCAGTGGTGGGGGAGATGAACCATGAGAGACTATGGACTCCAGGAAACAAACTAAGGGTTTTAGAGGGTAGGGGAGTGGGGGGATAGCTAACTGGGTGATCAGTATTAAGAAGGGCACGTGTTGTGGGGCGCCTGGGTAGCTCAGTGGGTTGGGCCTCTGCCTTTGGCTCAGGTTATGATCTCAGGGTCCTGGGATCGAGCCCCGCATTGGGCTCCCAGCTCAGTGGAGAGCCTGCTTCTCCCTCTTCTCCCCACTCTTGCTCTCTCTCACTATCTCTGTCATCCTGTCTCTCCCTCTCAAATAAGTAAATAAAAATCTTTAAAAAAAAAAAAATAAGGGCACGTGTTATAATGAGCACTGGTTATTATATGCAAATAATCATTGAACAATACATCAGAAACTAATGATGTGCTGTATGGTGACTAACATAACATAATTAAAAAAAAATAAATCATGTAAATGACAACTAGTGTCTCAAACCACCCCACCAACCCCATGTAAAGCGTCATGCTTCAGAAGGTCCTTCGCGATTAGAAGTCAGTGAAGCAGGACATCTTTTAAAATAACTTCGAAACACTGCATCAGTAATATCATAGAACTTAAGCATTGGAGCAATGGCTCCAACAGAGAGGAAGCTGGGGGAGGTGAAAAAGTTGGAGGCAGGGCTCCAGGGGGTGGTGGTAAGAAGGCATGGTAGTCTCTGGAGTGTGATTCTCCACTCATTCTAACAGTGAAGAGCACTGTTAAAGGCAGGAACAGGGGCTTCTGAGAACCAGAGGGACAAGCTGAGAGGCAAACAAGGCCTCCTACTTGGGAGCAACAGTCCAGCCACCTGCTTCTTTACTCTGGGACCCAAGGACAGCACCCAGCTGCTCCTTCTCAGTCTACTGCCTCTTCTTGTTCCAGTGGGTACAGCCTTGCCCTGTGGCACGTGCCCGGGGGAACCGGGCTCCTGGCCTCTTCCCACATCCTCCCAGGCACGAAGCAGCTACGTGGCCCCTTCTGTAGATTTTCTAAGGCCTTTTACTGCTAGGGATAAGGGAAACAAGCAGGGTATGGGGCTCCCTGCCAGATCATCTATATACCCTTCCTCTCTATCCCCATCTCCCACTCCTCCATTTCAACCCAGTGGGAAGAAGGAAGGGCTTTAAGAGTGGTCAGGGTACATGCTGGGATACACAGAGGACCTATCCACAGAGCTGGAGAAAACCAGCCTGAGGCTCACTCCTAATTCCATCCCAGGGCTAGGGGAGGGGCTCTGTGAGTGTAGAGGACTTGGGATGAGCCTGAGCTCACCACTGATAACATCTGCCCTGGGGCTGGGGGTGGGGGTAGGGCAGCAGGAACCGGATGGGAGAGAAACCCCCAGGAGAGGAGGTTCCCTCCTCCTGACTTCTCTGTTCCTCTTTTGCTTACATCCAAACTATTCCTGCCAAAGCCACTCTAAGCTAACCCTAGGGCCAAAAAAGAGAAGGGGAGGCAGCGTCCCAGACAGAGAAACCATCCCTGAAGATCACTCTTACATGAGAAGTATAGATAAGTTACAATGAATTTGTATATGCCTGTGCATACTATTTATGCACTTTGTTGATATATTAAAACTGTAGATTATTATTGAGTTTAGCTGATATCATCTACTCGCATATATTAAATAAGAAATAGAATTCTAGGGGTGCCTGGGTGGCTCAGTGGGTTAAAGCCGCTGCCTTCGGCTCGGGTCATGATCCCAGGGTCCTGGGATCGAGCCCTGCATCGGGCTCTCTGCTCTGCAGACAGCCTGCTTCCTGCTCTCTCTCTCTGCCTCTCTGCCTACTTGTGATCTCTGTCTATCAAATAAATAAATAAAATCTTTAAAAAAAAATAGAATTCTAGAAATTAAAAACTGACTTACAAAAATGTTTGAGGAAGGTAAAATACTTTATAATATATCATGTTCTGTATTTCTCCCCACTTTACCCTCCACAGATTGGTCTACAAATGGTTTCTTCTAATCTACAAACTCAGCTATGCATTTGGTGTTGTGGGTTATTTGGCTATCATGTTTACAATGTGTGGATTCAACTTATTTTTCAGGTAAGTATCTCCAATTAATACCTTAGTACCTCCAGGCCCTTGCTTGTCACATTCATCTGGCCATATTCTCTGTATCTGGAAGCATTTGGCCCTCTGATGTTCTATCCCACCTTGTTTATAGTAGATATCATTGGTAGAGTGGATGTCATTGGTGGAAACCACCAGAAAAGTATGAGGAGGAAACCCTAGAGCATAAAAAAGTTTCAAAAATTTATAAGCTTTAAAGAAAATCTGTACTTGATATACAAATTTTAAAGATCACCATTCAAAGTAGGCTTACCTTTGTAGTAGAGTAATTCTTACTGAACCACAAATTTCCTTTCCATAAAATTCTGAAGTGTCATTTCCTTGTATATATCTTCTTCCTTAATTGTCATTTCCTTGTATGTATCTTCTTTATTAAAACCTTTAGAACTATGCTGTACAGTGCAATATATGATAGATCATGTGACTCTTGAGCGCCTGAAATATGAAATAAAATGTTCTGTAACTATAAAATACACACTAGGTTTCAAAGTATGAAAAAATAATTTTTATATTGACTACATGTTGAACTATAGTGGGATGTATTGGTGAAGCTATTTCATGTTTCTTTTTAATGTGGCTACTAGGACATTTTTTATAAAGATTCTACTTATTTATTTGACAGAGAGAGAGCACAAGTAGGCAGAGCTGTAGGCAGAGGGAGATGAAGAAGCAGGCTCACCACTGAGCAGGGAGCCCCAAGCAGGGCTCAATCCCTAGACCCCGGATCATGACCCAAGCCGAAGGCAGATGCTTAACTGACTGAGCCACCCAGGCACCCCAAGCAAATTTTTAATCTATATTTCTATATTGCCATGGACAGCACTGCTCTAGAATTTTGTTTCTGGTACCCATGAAATCCTTTTTCCTGAGGACAGTCAGAAAAGGACAAAACTAAGTGCTGAGAACTTGAATGAGAGGTAAGGAGGTAACAACAAGAAAGTCTTGGGAGTAGTCAAGGAAATCAGGGTAATTATAACTGAGAACAGAGCTCCCACCAGAAAGATGGTTGCTGAGATGCGCTATGGGTAAAGGTTCTCATGGGCAGAGCCACGGCCGCGTAATCAACCTGTGGTCTGGAAAGGGAATATAAGACCTATCACACAGCTACGGGAACAACTCAAATAAAAAATTGCCCAGAATATCACTCACTTCAAAGTTTCTCTAAGTCTCTGGGACCTTGACAGACATTGAAAGGCAGAGGTCAGGGACCTAGGGAAGCAACTGAATGGAGTGTCAGCCCTGAGGGTCAGCCCTGAGGGGAAGGACTCTTCCTATGGCAACATCACTGGTTTTATAAGCATTTCATGTCACTGTCAGAGCAGAAGCTCCCACCATTTTCTATCAGGAAAGGGGTAGAAAGCAATTGTACAGATCTATGATTTCTATATTATTTTGTGTTTGGAAAGATACTGATTTCCTTTTGCAGCAGACCACCTATATAACTTTATTTTAGTGAATGTAAAAATATTCATAAGGACTTTGTGAAATCACTGAGCCTATAGTTGTCCCTAGTCTATTTTCCAGAAGGTTTGAAGATCCTTAGCCATGACTTCTCCTATAAGGAGGCATGCCAAGAACTTAACCCTTCAGGCTGGGAAGGAACTATTTTTTCACTCCTTAGTGTTCTTGGGTATCACTGTTCTAAGATTCTTTTCTGTGGAACCACAGATCTGTCACTCTACTTTTTATCAGTAAGATTATAATACATCCTCCCAAGAACATGGAGAGAAAATTCCTCCCAACTGCCCCAATTCTCAAATATACTCAGGCAAATCTTGAAAGAATAAAGCGACCGTTTGCTGAAATTCTCAATTCACAACACCAAGGGATCTGTGCCTTTAAGTCTACAAAGCTCTCTGCCTTGACCATTTCCTCCTCAAATTAACGGAGCACAGAACAACCAGAAAATGTTTCCAGAGACACACTATCTAGCTCCCCTCCACTCCTCACTTGCTGCCTGGCTCAATCAGATCTACCCAGGTGCTAGGCTAATATTTGGAACTCTTGACAAATATAGCAAACCATAGGTAAAATGATTAAGATTCACTAAATTAGGAGCTAATTAAATCAGGGGCCAAGTTTTCATTTCTTAAAGAAATATTTCCCTTAAAAATGGGGTGGGGGTAAGGAGCTGGGCGGTTAAACGGCTGCCTTCAGTCCGGTTCATGATCTCAGGGTCCTGGGCTCACTGCCTGAATTCTGGCTCCCTGCTCAGCGGGGAGCCTGCTTCTCCCTCTGCCTCTGCCTCTCCCCTGCTTGTGTGCCCTCTCTCTCTCTCTAATAAATACACAAAATCTTTTTTTAAAAATGGGGTGGGGGTTATCCTAGAGAATCCTATTATATTTGAAATGTGATCCAACTTGCACAGTTCTTGTTGTTGTTTTTTTTCTGATTAATACATGGCAACAGTGGCATAGTACCAAAGGGCCTCAAAATTGGAGCTTGATCCCTGGGACCAATTGTCATGTTAGGCAAATCATTTCTTCTATATCTCCATTTTTTCAAATGCAAAGTGGGGATAATCCTATCTATCCGGAGTATTCCTTAAGTAAAGTATTTGCAAGCAGAGATTCCCAAACCTGAGGAGCTTCTAAAAAGCACTGCTGGGCTGACCCACCCCAGGCCGCATACATTGTAGCTTCTGATCAGCAGAGGCTTAAACCTCCCGCCAGGTGATTCTAATCTATATTTCAGGCTGAGAACCCCCGATCAGTTAAAGAGGTTCTTTAAGTTAGCTACCCCCTGGAGTCACCTGGGGTCTGGAGAGGTTCCAAAAATATTGCTGCACAGGCCCCACCCCCAGAGAGTCAGATGTCATTGGCCTGGGGGGCCCAGGTGCAGGGGGCAGTTTTACAAGCTGCCCAGGCCTTTGCACAGCCCAGCCTGAGAACCGCTCATTAGAAGTACCTTCTCAAGAATTACTTTGTCCACTTGCCACTGAGTAATAAAATCCGAGGGGAATTTAGAGAATTTAAAATTCTGAAAGAAAGAAAGAAAGGGAGAAAGAAAAAAGGAAGGGAGGGAGGGAGGGAAGGAAGGAAGTAAGGAAAGAAGGAAGAAAGAAATTTTAAAAAATCAATTAAAAAAAAAAGCTCCCAAGTTTCTGTTAGATACTCTGGCAGGAAGTGTCTTCTCAGCTGGAGCCCTTCCCAAGCCCCCGAGATGCCACGTTCTTATTTCAGTACACTGTTGTTTCCAACAGAATCAAGGCCAGAGATTCCATGGATTTTGGTATCGTATCCTTGTTCTATGGCCTCTACTATGGTGTGATGGGGAGAGACTTTGCAGAGATCTGTTCAGATTACATGGCTTCTACAATAGGGGTAAGTGTTGCTTTCATTCTCTGAAACCACTTGAAGAAATGGTCTCATCTTACACATCTGCATCCATTTTCTGAAACATGTCGGTCTTTTTTGGCTCTCCCAGGCCAAGTGCTCCCTGAATCTCCTTGCATCAAAAATTATCTCTGCTAATTGATTAGAAAATATACTTCTTACTTATATAAAGTGGTTGGAAGTAAGGCATCTCATTTATTTATGTATTTATTTATTTATTTATTTATTTATTTATGTATGTATGTTTATGTCATCTCTGCACCCAACATGGGGCTCAAACTCACAACCCTGAGATCAAGAGTCACATGCTCTACAGACTGGGCCAGCTAGGCGCCCCCGAAGGCCTCTTTTTAAATAAAATAATTATTTGGAAGCAACAATAAGTAGCATACTCCAAGTGAAAGGATTAGTGGGGGTGCCTGGGCGGCTCCATCGGGTAATCGTCTGATTTCAGCTCAGGTCATGATCTCAGGGTTGTGAGATCAAGTCCCACACCAGACTCTATGCTGGCCATGGAGCCCACTTAAGATTCTCTATCTCCCTCTCCCTCTGGCCCTCCCCCATCTCTCTAAAAATTAGAAAAGGATTAGTAAAAATTCAATAAAAACAAAAAACCTTTCTATCTGCCTAACACAGAAAGTCATATTTGATGCACATAAAGTACTTTGGAATCCATCAGTGCCTCAGGGTTACTCCTCATAAAGATCAGTTATTACACAGCATTAGAAAAAGTAGAAGATACAAAAACTGAGCTAAATGTATCCCGACTATATGTTGTTCTCTAGAATTAAAAAATATATGTCCCTAATAGCTTTTTTAAAAACTCCCTTAAAATTCCAAATAGACATACTTTCTGGTTAGATGGATTCTAGATTCAAATGTTAGGAGTGTTCATCTACATCGGACACAGGCATGTCTCTTAAAAACAACTTACAGAGGCTCCAGGGATGACCCAATGGTTTCAAGAATTCCTCGCTCTGTCCTGTACCATTCTCTTGGTATTCTCTTTCACACCAGATATGAAATGGAAAAGCTAGTGCGAGTGGCAAGGGAAGAGTGTAATTCAGGACCATTCTTCTCTCTCTCCATTTATGGGGCAAGACCAAGTAGATATGACCTTGACTTCATCCCCATCCCATCTGCCCTTCTCCATTTCTGTAGGCTCTATCTTACTCTTTTCCTATAGCCTGGAATCCACTTCTGTGGTGTAATGCTGGAACAAGATACCTGTGGGAATTTCTCTGCCATGCATCATCTATGGGACAACTGCCTTTTTTCTAATGTTTATGGTGAGCACAGAAAAGAACATTTCCACTCCTACTTCCCGTAGCAAAAGCCAGAAGCCATATTCCCTAAAAAATTCCCAAAGTCTCTTGTGCTTGTCTATGGAGAAGAGACAAGGAAAAGAATTGTATGTCCTCTGTCCTCCAGTGGACCAGGAAGAAGAGATTCAACCTCATAAGACAAGTTTGGGGTTTTTTTAATTTTTTTTATTTAAACATATAATGTAACCCCACCACCCTCTCCCAACACCCCTCCCCCCCCACCCTCCTCAGTTTGTTTTATGACATTAAGAGTCTCTTTTGGTTTAAGACAAGTTTTTAAGCACCAACTTTCTAGAGACTTCTCACTTCATCCCACCTCAGAAGTCTTCAACTTTTTATCATCCTCTATCATCCTAACTCCATCTACCAAATATATAAAACCCACTGCTTCAAGCTATTGGCACAGCCAGCATTGACTTGAACTGCTGAGGGGTGTGTGTGTGTGTGTGTGTGCGCGCACACACACGTGCATGCATACTTGTACGTATGCTTATGACAGAGATAAGGAGGAGGGAAAGGAGGAGCAATTTCCATTCTCACACCAGTGCCTAAGCCCCACAGCCGACTAATTAAGTCAGAATCTCTGGGAGCGGAGCCAATGCATCTGCTTTGTTTTAAAAGCTCCACAGGAAAAGGAATGAGCTATTAAGCCATGTAAGAACATGGATGAATTGCAATTACATATTGCTAAGTGAAAGGAGGCAATGAGAAAAGGCTCCATATTATATGATTCCATTTATATGCCATTTTGGAAAGGGCACAACTATGGAGATGGTAAACAGATCAGTGGTTGCCAGGGGTTTAGGGGGGAACAGGGTTGAATAGGTGAAGTACAGGGAATTTTTGAGGGCAGTGAAATTCTGTACGACTGTAATGGTAAATACATGACACTGTACATTTATCAAAATCAATAGTGCTTTGTAGCAGAAAGGGTGAAACAATATATACAAATCTAGAAAATCATTTAGGACGGGAGAGAATGCCAGGAGAGAGTGTAGACTATGACAAAAGAATCTAACTGTGTTACAAATATATGAGATCACCACAATGCAGGGAGTAGAAGAAGAAAGTGCTGACTTAAATACCTTTGAAATGAATAAAGATCAAAGATTAAAAGCAAAGGAACCAAACATAAGCACTGTACTCTAATTCATAAAGTGGTTTCCCTCGAGGCTATGGGTTAACAATTCTGATACTGCTATCCACGTATTCCAGAACTGAACAACTAAGCAAGTGGAGGACCCATAGTGGGAACTATGTCTCTCACTCTCAGAAGGTTAAAAACAGGAGCGCCTGGGTGGCTCAGTGAGTTAAAGCCTCTGCCTTCTGCTCGGGTCATCATCTCAGGGTCCTGGGATCAAGCCCTGCATTGGACTCTGCTCAGCAGGGAGCCTGCTTCCTCATCTCTCTCTCTGCCTGGTTCTCTGCCTACTTGTGATCTCAATCTCTCTCTCTCTCTCTCTGTCAAATAAATAAATAAAATCTTAAAAAAAAAAAAAAAAGGTTGCAAACATGCAAGAAGAGAAGGCTAGAATGATCCGTGTAGTAATGGATTGGATTCCAGTTAAAGACAGTCTGAACTCATGTGTAGATTAATACAGGTTATATGTATGTTAATTTAGATGGATACATACAGGGCTTTCTATTGCTATGTTAAACACCATGGGGTAGTATATACAGATTTCCTGTATTTCCTGGCTCTGTTAGCTAAGAAGCCCTGGAAGCAATGACACCCTAGTAGCAAGGACCACATCTCGTGCCCAGATCTTTTTTTTTCTTTTTTGAAGAATTTTATTTATTTATTTGAGGAAGAAAGAGAGATAAGCAAGAAAGAGAACATGAATGGGAGAGCAGCAGGCAGAGGGAAAAGCAGGCTCCCCACTGAGCAGGAAGCCCAATTCGGGACTCGATCCCAGGACCCCAGGATCATGACCTGAGCTGAAGGCAGGTGCTCAACTGACTGAGCCACCCAGGCGCCCCGAGCCCAGATCTTTTCTAATACCATTCTACAACAAAAGGAACCAGGGCTCCTTGGAGAAATGGTTGATTCTAGGTCTTGGTAGGGAACATACAAATGAGCCTGTGTATTTTGTACTGTCAGAAGTTAAGTAAGGACTCAAAAAACCAACCAAACAAAAAAATACTACAATGATGAGGGTTAGAGAGATACAGAAGCCAACTGAAAAAGCTGCCAGTGGCCAAAACTTGAATAATCTGTGCAACAAAATAGCAGCAGTAGTAGTAGTAGCAGGAGCATTGGATTATAACCCAATTCTAAAAGAAATATCACGAGTCCGTATTGATATGAATAAATGAATGGAGGAGAACAGACAAATTTCTTATGCAGAAGAATTCCACGTAATTTATGTAGATACTCCAACCTTAGGAAGGCTGTATGGTCAGGTTTTTTGTGTCAGCTTGGGTAGGCTAAGGGTGCTCAGTTGTTTGACTGAACACCCAACACTAGTCTAGATACACACACGCCCCCTATTGTTTCCTTTTCTCTGGAGAAACCTCAATGACTGAGCATAACACCTCTCTCCTTATGAATGGGCTGCTCAGGGTGATTTCCCTCCAAAGAGTACAGAATAGGAAGGAATAAAAGAAAGAGTAGCTTTATAGTGGAGAACTGGAACAAACACTGTCACAAGCCTGGTGATCATGGTCAACAGCAATAGTGGTAAGTCCTGTTGAAAGCATGTACGCGCCCTATGGTGTGATAAGAATGTCACCTCTCTTATCCTCATCTCTAAACCCCATAATGTCAGTGTCTTCAAGAGAAAGACACCAGCTAAATTCCAATTGAGGGATACTCCACACAATACTTCCCAAACTGTCAAAGTCATCAAAAAAAAAAAATCGAAGAAACCACCATAGCCAAGAGGAGCCTAAGTGGTATCCTGGATGAGATTCTGTAACAGAATAAGTACATTAGATTAGAAGGAAAAAAACAAAACAAACAACAAAACAAACAAACAAACAAACAAAACAGGGGCACCTGGGTGGCTTAGTCTTTACACATCTGCCTTCGGCTCAGGTCCTGATCCTGGGGTCCTGGGATCGAGCCCTGCATCCGGCTCCCTGCTTAGCAAGAAGCCTTATTCTCCCTCTCCCACTCTCCCTGCTTGTGTTTCCTCTCTCTCTGTGTCTCTGTCAAATAAATAAAATCTTAAAAAGACAAAAACACAAAACCCAAGTAATCTGAATAAAATATGTATAAAGTATGTACTTTATTTCACAGTTAAGTGTCAATGTTGGTTCGTTGAGTGATAAGGTACCATACCAATGTAAGATGTTAAAAATAGGGGGCATGGGGTATATGGTATATGGGGGCTTGCACTATCATCACATCTTTTTAAGTTTAAAACAACTATTAAATGAATATTTTTTTAAAAAGAGCTTCTTAGGGATTCTGAGGGGTACCTGGGTGGCTCATTTGGTTAAGCACCCACCTTTGGATCAGGCCATAATCTTGGGGTCTTGAGATCGAGACCCACGTCAGGATCCCTGCTCAGCAGAGAAGTGTTTCTCCCTCTCCCTCTGCCCATCCCCCTGCTTGTGCGCCCTCTCTCTCTCAAATAAATAAATAAATAATCTTAAAAATCAAGCTTCTTAGGGACTGTAATATACTGCAGTATTGGAATCAGTCTTCATCTGTGGTACTAAAAGATGCCAGAATCCCAAGTTAGAATTCTAAAAACACTGCACCCAATGGGGTTAGTTTATGTGCTCCTTCTCATCACATGGGATTTAAGAAATATAGCAACGCCTCAGTTTACTCCAGACCTGTGAATTAATCTCCAGAATAAGAGAAAGGGCCAGGGTCTGGGTAACCTTAAAAATCTTCCTTAAAAAGCTCTGAACTGGGACGCCTGGGTGGCTCAGTTGGTTAAGCAGCTGCCTTCGGCTCAGGTCATGATCCCAGCGTCCTGGGATCAAGTTCCACATCGGGCTCCTTGCTCGGCAGTCTGCTTCTCCCTCTGCCTCTGCCTGCCTCTCTAGTCTGCCTGTGCTCGCTCTCTCTAACTAATAAATAAATAAAATCTTTAAAAAAAAAAAAAACACTCTGAACTATAGCCCTGGATAAGAGATCTTTACCTTTGAAGGATTCACATTGGGGAGGTTAAATTGGAGGTTATAGTTAGCTGTGTGCTTTGGGTCCATGTGGGGTTCAGTGGGCTCTTGCCTGAAGACCTCAGCCTCACTGAAGCATTCCTATGGGGAAGAGTGTTTCTAAACCAAGGAAGAAACAGTAAGGACTCTGTGTTGCTGTGTTCAGGGAATGAATGGCACTTGCCCTCCTTTCCAACAATGCTCTGTGCATCTCCCCCAACAGTTCTACAGCGTCAGTGGGATGCCCACAAGGAGCTTGTCAGACAACATCTGCGCCGTCTGTGGCCAGAAGATCATTGTAGAGCTCGATGAAGAAGGGCTCATTGAAAACACCTACCAACTCTCCTGCAATCATGTGTATCCTTTTCACAGGAAACCACACAGGCTTCATCAAGCCAGTGATGGAAGGCAACTTTCATACACTCTGTGTGGGTCATGGGAGATGGCAAGTCAGGGAGCACCGTCACCTCCTTTCCTCCTCGTTGTCCCCTCCTCCTCCCCCTCTTACCACCTCCTCTGCCTCCCTTAGGTAGCTCCCATCCCCGAAACCCCAGGCCTTGATCCTCCTATACCATCTCTCTCTGTTCTGATAATCCCTGCTGAATAGTTTACTCTTTTGCTTGTAGTTTCCTTTTTAAAACTGAATCTCAATGCCACACGGGCAGAAAAGCTGCAGTGTGTGCCCAAGACTCTGGCTGGGGAAGTTGGCAAAGCTGTAAGTGAACAGATAGCCAAGAAGGACCAGGGAGAGAAGGGTCTGGGTTTGAGAAAAAGTGGAGTTTCAGGTGCAGGGAGGAACTCAGGACTAAAGCAGGTGGAGCCTGGGTCTGAATCTCACGGGACTGAGTACAATACAGTGGGCTCTGCCTGGGAATAATCCCGGGAACCTGCTTGTATCAGCAGTGGGTATGGGGGCAGCCCAGGATCAGGTTTGGTCTTGAAAACAGGACAACGCCATGGACAGCAAGACACCTTTGATTACAGAAGGAGGGACCAAAGCTTGAGCACCCAGTTCTTGAACCATTGGGTTCCTCTACCTGGGAGTTCTGCCCCAAAGAGCTGATGGGTCTTTAGGTGTAAGGACATGCCTGGGCCTGGAAACCAGCATTCTTTGGGAATTCCAGTCACTGTGGAGGAAGACCTCAATATGTGGAAAGATACTGAGATCAAGAGCCCCAAGCAAAGCAGCCCATGCTGTCCCAGTATGGAACTCTGAAAACCTAAGTTGTGTTTGGGATGGCGGTTGACTCTTTTCTAAATACAAGGGGAAAGAAGGTATCATTTATCTTTATTCTATAGCACAACATCAATTTGATAATATTGCTCTACATTCAGTTCAAAGCTCTGGCATGATGAGGTGGTTAAACCATCTGTCTTTTGCCTTTGAAGCCCACCTAACTTAGTAATTCCCTAGAGACACAGTGCCTATGACTCAGTTCTATTTAATCTGGACAGATTCCATTTCAATCCTGAGAGTTCAAAAAATGGACTAACTTCACCTGAAACGTAATAGGACCCCTTACTCCAACCTTTAAGCCTTACTATTTAAAGATAAGAGACACAAAGATATCCCATATGGAATTCTGTAGTAGCTTTTCAAGGTGATACCTTTCCCAAAAAAATGATCCTTCTTTGGAAGAAATTTTCCCAATCTGGCCCTGGTTTTGAATGTGATTTACTTTTTAAATGTTGGACCGGAGCCCCTTCTACCATTTGCAAGTGGAAATATTTTCTCTCTCCACCTTTAAAAGCGCTTAGGGACTGTTATACATGTGTGCATATGTAATCTAAAATGTAGTCACCCTTAAATTTGCTTTGCAGGGAGTATTATTAATGGCCCACTTTAGCATGAGTCATATGAGCAAGAAGTGGGCAAATATGACTCATATGAACAAGGTGGGGCAGGGGAAGGAATCTATCGCTCTACAGCAATTCTGCTAGTGTGGAGACTTTTCAGCAATGAGATTTTGAAGACGAGACAGAGAATATTAAGGAAGAGGTAGCCATTTCAACGCTATCTCCATGACCCCTGACCTTTGTACCTATCTAGAAAATGGGGCCATACTCCAGTGCTTTGAATAAAGGGCTGTAAGGGCTTTGGGTTTAAAATTTTTGTTACAGTACACCACTTTATGTTAATCCAAGCCTATTGCAAAAATGACCCAACTCCAAGAACATAAATAGTGGAAATTCTTGTTGCATACAGATCTGTACTGAGGAGTTTTACACATGGTCTCGACTTGTCTATACCTCACTGCTCTCCATTTGTTAGAGAGGAGACTTCCACATCATTGCTGTTCATATGGGTGACAGCAGGCTAGTCAGAAAATCATGGGATCTGGTTCCAGAAAGCCACGTTGGGATCAACAGCTGTAGAAATAAGCCTCTAGGATGGATCTTGTAACTGTGCATCACTTTGCTCAGATCTACAATGTTGTGGAAACCACGAGAATATGTTTGCAAAAGTAATTGGTTTTGAGTGATTCATTCAAATATTTACTTCATAATTAGGCCCTTAAGCACTGCTTAAAGTACTGGAGACAGAGAATGAGACATGGTCCCACAGCTAGCCGGTGGGCCAGGAGAGACCTGCATGTGCACAGAATGTCATGACACAATGTGATATGAGCTCTGATGGGAGCATCCCCCTGATGCGGTGGGAGAACATCGGATGCGCTCTCAACTTTAGGGGCAAAGGGTCGAACTCCCCAGACAATGAGATATGTACAAATGAATCTGTCAATGCCTGGAGTTTCAGAATTTTATTGGGTTTATAGTCTATTAAAAATAAGTGTCTCCTTATCAGTAATAAAAAACTTGAGATAGGAGTTATGAGGCTAATAGGAATATCCATAAGTTGGTGGTTTATGACTACAAATAACTGAAGCTTGTCTAAGTGTCTAAGACAAGTCTGATTACATAGTAGGTCATGAGTAATGCACAGAAAGTGGAATAGGGAAATACTATGGGGAATGCATGAGAAGCTCACAATCAGCAAAGCAGAGAAATGCTACGATACGTTTACATAAAATATGCACATAATTTTACATAAAATTACTGTTAAAAAGCACTTTCATATTTACATAAAATATATAAAATATTACTGCAAAAAAGAATTTTCATATTCTTTATCTACTTTAAATCTTGGGAGGATCGAGTGAAGCAACAAGAATAAATAAAGCCAAGGAGCTATGGAAACTCCTCAGGGTCCTAGAGCTATGGCAGCTCTGACTGCCAGCTCCCAGTCCTTGGGGGTTCCATGGCCCTGCAGAATCTTCCTTAGATGGTGATGTGCACAGTCAGGTCATGACTGACAGCCATTCTCACCCTCTACTTCCTCCCCACAGATGGGGTCATTTCCATTATGCCATCATGAAGCAGACCTTGCCCTTCAATATCTAGAAACTTCCTTAACAAAATGCCTAAGATTTCACGAATTCTGCATCCGAGGCTGGTGTATAGTTGGTAAAAAGCAGACTTGCCCTTACTGCAAAGAGAAGGTTGATTTGAAGAGAATGATCAGTAACCCGTATCCTTTCTCTAAAAAGTTGTGAAGTGTTATCTTAAATATTTCTGGTAACGCAGTCCTCAATCTGAATTTTCATTTTCTTCATTACAGTTTGAGCAGAAACTGTTTTCCTTAGCCAATTATTTCAAAAGGACTCTGTGATCTCTTTTCTACCCTGGGCCCATGTTACTACTCTGGCTAGGAACTTAAATACCAAAAAACTCTTCTACTCTTCATATTCCATATATTCCATGATAAGCGCTTTAGTGGAAATGTGGTGGGATATTGCCAGAGTTAGGTAAATATGGAAGGATTAGAGAGGTGATAAATATATAAAAGATGATGGTTGGATGGATGGATGGGTGGGTGGACGCATGGGTAGGTAGGCAGATGGATGGATGACAGATGGATGGGATTAGTGGGTGGGTAGACAAACATACAGACTGGAATAGAAATGAAATTTTAAAAAATATTTTATTTACTTATTTATTTGAGAGAGAGAGAGAGAGCATAGGGTGGGGAGATTTGGAGGGAGAGGAGCAGGGAGGAGAGGGAGAAGCAGACTCCCCACTGAGCAGGGAGCTCCAGGTGGGGCTCAACCCCAGGACCCCCAGGTCATGACCTGCACCAAAGACAGATGCATAATCACCTGAGCCACCCAGGTGCCCCTAGAATCGAAAGTTTAAAAGCCCCAAATGTGAACTAGAGTATAGAAAAAAATTTTAAGTTGTACTAAATTTTATTATTTCCAGAGAGGATTCTTTTTACCCCCTGTATTTTGGCCTTTAAATTCCTTGCCATGCCTCATCTTGTCTTGGGCTTAACCGTAGGGATAATAATATTGAAAGAAAATGAGGACCTACAGACAGCTTATGGCAACAATTAGGGTAATTATGGACACCAATGTTCTCCAACTGAGACCACGGGAAGCCTCATGGCTCCATCCAGAGCTGATTACAAAGACTTAGTCCTCAACCCCACTGGCCCAAGACCATAATCTATCTTTTCCCGGGGCAGGGGTGGTGGTAAATGGGATTGAAACATATCCCGACCTTAAGCAGAAAACACTGAAAGGTTGGCATCAACCTACCAAGTACTCTCTCTTCTCCTAAGGAACAGCCAGCCTTTCTATACATCCTGTGTACCGGTCAGCCACATTTTACAGTGCTAAAGGAGATCCCTCCCTTGTTCTCCACTCCCCTACTCTTCACCAGCCCTAAATATTCAGATGTAACAATGGCTGTTGGCAGCAATGCCCCCATCCCTGAGAACGGCAGACCAAGGAAAGAGTTGCCATTAGGGCAGGAGAGGAAGCGACACCATGGGTGTCTTAGGGCCTGGGCAGCAGAGAACACCTCTGTGGGCACCCAGCTCCATCCATAGGCCTGAGCTTTCTGGGGAGTCAGTGCAATTCAAGCACAAGCACGCTGAAAGCCTGTGATGCTTCTCCCTCCTTCTCATGCGCTCTCCCTGAAGTTCCCTTCTAGTAGAGGGAGACCACATCCAGAACCACTTTTGGTTAATCCCTTGTGAAACAAAACTATATGTGTCTTTGTTATGAAGTTGGTGATAATATGATCCTAAATGTCACCTTAAATGATCACGTAAATAACAAAGGACAACGGGTTACTCTATATTGTCTTGAGAGCACAAACTTTTGAATAATACATGTACTTTCTTTACTGAGACTCAGTGAAAAAAGAAAAAAAAACTATTTGGGGAATATTTGTCTTTATGGGTACAACATTGTTATCAGAGATGTTATGTATTAATTATATCCCCTTAGCAGAATTTATCAAAGGAATCTGGGAAAAGTCTATCTTATCTGTGATGTTTTTCTTTGGAATACACATTGAATTCCCTCTGATGAGCCAGTTACGGCAAAGCCCAAGGCTGTCTTGGCTCACTTACAAATACTTCCATGATCCTTGGTTTTCCAGGGTAGTCATTTCCCTTTCCTGCTCTCTTTTAGTAGTGACCCTTGCCTTTAGTTCTTGTTTCAGAGTCTGGGATTTTATTGTAAGCTGTTTTGATTTGCTTTTGGAAATTCGGTGTTGTGTAAATAATAATGATGACCAAATGCTATAAAAATCACGGAAGGGGCTTTTCAATGAGCACATAGAATTAACAAGAAAGGAGATATCCACTCGCTGCATTGCTTATTACATTTGCAAGTGAGATTTATGAATACTTCTGCTCCCTGGCTGCACAGAGAGCAACCTCCTTAACTGAGATTTAGCTGGGAGCGCACACACTTTCTCTATGGACAAATCCTTGATTGGCTTCGTTATTTGGTGGCCTGGCAACCCGTGGTGATTGGAATAGTTCAAGGCATTAATTACTCCCTAGGACTGGAATAGTACAGCACACCTACTCCAGAAGCAGTGTGCAGCATGTTGAACTATTCTTAAATCCTTCATCCTACCTTTATTATTGATACTCCTTTTTCAATTTCAGAGATGAGCCCAAGAGTTTAGAGAAATGAATAAAAGGGCCCTCCAAAAGGCAATCTGTCTATGTGGAAAGAAGTTAAAAGAGAAACTGAATGTCAAAAGTTCAGAGGAAAACAGAAGTAAAGCCAATGAATCAATAAAGTAGTCATCAGTAAAAGTTTATTGTGCACACAGCAAAAAGATCGTTTGCAATCCAGGGCACTCAGACCAAAACACAGAATGAAGCTCAGAGGTATATGTGAGGCAACAGCTTACATAGTGCGGAGACAGGGATTGTGTATTCTTCACAGAGATTGGTTAAAATACTGGAATTTTCTTAAACGAAAGGGAAGTGGTTAGTGATCACCTCATATCAATTTTAGGATTGCTTATAATCTTCAGAGGCCTAAGCAAAGAAGTACCCGGATCAAGTTACTCACTTGTCTTGCAAGATAAGTTACATCAAGCTTTGCTTGTAAGACTAAACTAGTTCTGGAGTGCCTAGGTGGCTCAGTCAGTTAAGCATCTGCCTTTGAGTCATGGTCTCAGGATCCTAGGATCGAGCCCCGCGTTAGACTCCCCACTCTGGGAGTCTGCTCCCTCTGCCTCTCCCCATTGGCTTGCGCTCTGTCCACTCACTCTCTCTCTCTCAAATGAGTAAGTAAAATTGTAAAAAAAAAAAAAAAAAAACAACGAAACTGGTTTTGTCTGCTCAGGGAATTTCAAGTCTGGTCTCTGTTTGTGTTTGATTTTAATAATGACCAGCATAAATGAATACAGCCTACTTTGCATCTTTCCCACCCCATCGTGATCATTTTCTAATCCATGCAACACATTTGTTACAACCACCCTGGACAGCCAACCTCTAATTTGGCTGATAATGTACTAATTTTTTTTAAGATTTTATTTATTTATTTGATAGAGAGAGAGATCACAAGTAGGCAGAGCAGAAGGCAAAGAGAGAGGAAGAAGCAGGCTCCTTGCTGAGCCAAGAGCCCAATGTGGGACTCCATCCCAGGACCCCGAGATCATGACCTGAGCCAAAAGCAGAGGCTAAACCCACTGAGCCACCCAGGTGTCCCTGATAATATACTTCTTATATACAACCTTTAGTGACAGCTAATATCTTCTGATGAGTTCAAAGTCTTCAAAGAAGGAGGCAGAGTTGTTACGTAATCTACAGTTTAACAATATGGTCTTCTCTGCTCTGTGTGCTTGTTACCATGTGGCAGCATTGGCCAGAAAGCCCTTTGGCATAGAGGGTGTTATTCCAGAAATGTCTAGCATTAGGGACCACAGTCCATTCAATGGGCCAGAAGTCCGCTGTTTCCTGGGCCTGCCAAATGCATCTGATCCATCCAAGGGCTGCACTAAATGGGAGGAAAACCACTCTCTTCCGTTGTGTTCTGGTTTTATTTTCTTCATAGCACTTCTCAGTACCTGAAATCATTATGATACGTCTGTTTACTTTTTTTATTGTGTGTCTTCCCCTCCGTGAAGGCGGAGAATTTTATAGATCTAGTTCCCTATTGTATCTCCAGCACTCGGAGTAGTGCCTGGCATCTAGTAGGCACTCAATAAGTATTTGTTTAAAGAATGAATTAATCCCGCAGGAGGGGACAGAATTAATGGATTAGGAAAGAATGGTCAGAAAGAATTAACTCGAGCAATACATTGGTCTCCCAAATGTATTTGTTTTAAATTGCTGGTCAGTTGTTAAAGAGCCACCACTGTATACCTAGTATCGGGCATCTATCCTGCATACCTGGAGACATTACACTTATATGAAGTGGAAAGGAAATACACTGATTATCAAAAACATAGGCAATGTACTTAATGCTCTTCGAGGTCCCGTCACAGCTATAATGAAAATAACTCATGCTAAGATTTTTACCTGTTGGTCATTTTCCTTTTTGAAACTGCCACGTTTCAGTATTATGATGTGTTCACCGAGATTATTAGATTTCACTCTGGTTTATTTCTCTACTCCACAAATATTTCAGTAGTTTAATACATACTATATACCAGGCATGTTTAAGGATTAAGGACATAGAACGGGATTCCTGAGCTTATAGTCTACTGACAAATGGAAGTCTTCACTGTTGGATTAACTAAGTTTTTGAATGAGCCCTTAAATTGACCTCTGATGTATTTCTGGTTTACCTTTTCTTTAGGAGGGAGAGAGCAGGGGAGAGGGACAGAGAGAGAGAGAGAATCTCAAGCCGACTTCTCACTGAGTGAGGAGCTCAATGTGGAGCTCGATCTCAGGATCCTGAGACCATGACCTGAGTCAAAATCGAGAGTTAAATTTTTTTTTAAATGAGAGAGAGATCGCAAGTAAGCAGAGAGGCAGGCAGAGAGAGGGGGAAGCAGGCTCCCTGCTGAGCAGAGAGAGCCTGATTCGGGGCTTGATGCCAGGACCCTGAGATCATGACCTGAGCCTGAGGCAGAGGCTTAACCCACTGAGCCACCCAGGCGCCCCGAGAGTTAGATTATTAACTGACTGAGTCACCCTCTTTATCTTTCATGGACAGCTGCATGAGGGTAGCCTTTAGAATCCTTTAGAACTCTGGGCAGCTAGACCAGTATGTATCTATGTGGAATTCTGAATGACCCTCAGAGTTCAGAAATGTTGGATAATCACTAAACAACCTCACCTGCAAAAAAACAAAGATGGTATTTTCTTTATAGTTTAGGTATTTAAAATCTAATCCCAATTTTGTGAAGCAATATGTTTATACACATTGAAAAAATTATGGAGAGCTATATACTACACAGTGACTAGGAGAACCACTAGTATCCCTTCACCACAAGGTGAAGGAATAAGAGTGGATTCTTACTTTCTTTATATGCTCTTATCTCTTTTCCAAAATTTCTATGGTGAACATGTTTAGCATCTGCAATGAGAGAAATAAAGGTTATTTTTATAATATTACTTTCAATCTACCAACTAACTATGGAGCTCTTTCTCTTGCTGTTTAAATTACTGGAAACAAATCTACAGACCAAATCTATCTTAAATTTGTCTGGTTCTCGTGATAATTAAATCGTGCTTAAATGTAGGACACAGAGAAATAAAGCAAAAATCCATTATTGTCTTTGGTTTTTGTGACACCTTTCCTTCTCCTGAACTTGTCCATTGTATTTCTTAGGCTGGCTACTATCTCTTCCATAACACTTTCCCAGGAGTTGGTACGAGAGAGAAGAAACACTATCTGAGTTTCCTCAGGACTAAAACTGCTTTGCACTTAATGAGCTTATTTCTCTGGGGTATTTTTCTACAAAAAACAGGGTCCCTTAGATCACTGAGAGAACCCATAACAGAAAAATATACATTTACAAACTATAATCTATGAGAAGACGAACCACTTCTCATAGAAAAAATAATAATAGCTAATATCTACATAGGCACCACTGTCACCCCTCGTGAGCATGAATGGTTCCCTTTCTCAGAGGCTTGGTCCCCTTGTACTCCCCCCACCTCCAGAGGGAATGGTAATCAAGGGGCACACACTCAGTGTTTTACCTAAATTACTGTATATTCAGACCTACATGATGTAGATATTAGTGTTCCTAAGAGCAGAACAATATTTGGGGTCAGTTAAGTGACTTGCCCAAAGATACACATCTATGCACCCAGGTTTTTTGGACTCCAGAGCCAATCAACCACACAAACCCAGTTCTGGCTAAGAACTGAGCAGGTCACAGGGTGCCTGGGTGGCTCAGTTGGTTGAGCCATTGTCTTCAGCTCAGGTCATGGTCCTGGAGTCCCAGAATCGAGTCACGCACTGGGCTCCCAGCTCTGCGGGGAGTCTGCTTTACCCTCTGACCTTCTCCCCTCTTGTGTTCTCTATCTCAAATAAATAAAATCTTAAAAAAAAAAAAAACTGAACAGGTCAAGCAAAGTTCACTTTCTTTCACAAATGGTTCCCAGTTTAGGACGAAATTTGGAATGAATCGGTAAACAGCTCAGAGCTTAATTAATTGCATTAAATGTAATGTTAACTCTGGATTATAAAAATTAACATATGGAGGGTGCCTGCATGGCTCAGACGGTTAAGCGTCTGCCTTCAGCTCAGATCATGATCCCAGGGTCCTGGGATTGAGCCCCACATCTGGCTCCCTGCTCAGTGGGGAGTCTGCTTCTCCTGCTGCCCCTCCCCCTTGCTCATGCTCCCTCATGCTTTCTCTCTCTTGCAAAACTAAAAATAAAATCTTTTTAAAAATTAATATGCAGAAGTATTGTCTGTCTTTAAATGGTTGTGTATCAACTATTTGGGGTCATTTTGAGAAATTTCTAGGTATAGAGATTTTAAAATAAATTTAAAAATCTATTTAGCTCACATGTTCAGAGGGGGTAAAAAGGGACTTTTTTAGAATCAGAAATAAGGCTTTTTCACAAGAAGAAAAAAAACAAGATGCTCCAGAGGAAATGGATTAGAAGATTGGGTAACTAGGAACTCATCAGAACTTCACACAGAGTTAAAGGCTGAAGGAAGATCAGAATCAGGGATATGGGAGCTTCCTTTGAAGTCCTTTAAGTGGAATATTTTATTTAGACTTGACCCTTGAACGGCAGTGGTTTGACCTGTGTGGGTCCATTTATGCACAGATTGATTTTCTTAACATTTTCTTTTCTCTAGCTCATTTTTTTGTAAGAATACCATATATATATATATAAAAAAAGAATACCATATATAATACATATAACATACAAAATGTATGTCAATTGGCTGTTTATGTTATCAGCAGGGCTACTGGTCTACCATAAACTACCAGTAGTTAAGGTTTTGAGAAGTCAAAGTCATATGCACAGATCTCCAAGTGCACAATGGGGAGAGGTACATCACTGCCCCTCCTGCATTGTTCAAGGGTCAGCTGTTCCTCACTAGTTTCATTTCCATGGATATAATTTACTGTATATGGTGTTCTAGGATCTCTCTCAAGTAACTGTGATTGAAGAAACCCATCCAACACCCAGAAAGGCAGACCCAGGTCACGTGACAACACCATGTAGGTATTCTGCATCCTGAAAAATTTAATGGGGATTCAAGGCACTTTTTTTCTAGGATTAGCGACAAGTCTGGCTGAGTCCCCCAACCTTTTGCCCTTTTGAGAACAATATTCTCAAGAGCAGTCACATAGAGGAGAGAGCCAAGTGGGGTAGAGAATGCCATCTGCAGACACAAATGAGTATCTTTGCAGAAAACTGACCAACACACTCCTATGAGATCTGTGCTATTTCCTAACGAACTAAGCCAATTGCTACAGATAATCCTGATGTCGGTAATGGACTAGATCATGATTATCTCACAAGATAAAGAAAAACCAAGAACCTTTTATTTTTACTCTGGTAGTTTTTATAAAACAAAACAAAATATCAACAGTTTTACTGGTTTTAATAAGCAAATCTACAAAGTTTCCATATAACCGTGTCAGAATAAGTTACCACTAGTGATACAAAGACCACCAGCAGACCCAGACTGGCCTTTAATGAAAGAATCTAGGACTTTATTGCTGTTCTTAAATTTAACCAAAACCCTTCCTGCTGAGTTTCATCTGTGGGCCACTCCAAATAGGTCTTGGTGTTCATTATCTTCCGCAGCTTACAGAAACGCTGGGGGATGGCCTTCTTCTCAATGGGCTCCAGAAGAATAAGAATGGCAGCATCGTTGTTCTCATCAAAAAGGCGAAAATGGGAGAAGTCCAGCTCATACTTGCACCACTCGCTCTTCACAAAGTTCTCTGAGAGCACAAAGATGGTCTTGTGGCTCTTCTCGATGGAGTCAATGATATTGTCAATGATCCATTTGCCGGGGATAAAGTCCCGCTTGTGAAGGCACAGCTTGAAGGGAGGGTCAAAGTGCTCCAGCTCCTGGACCATCATGTTCTCCACCCAGTAGGAATCTCGCTCACTGTAGGACACGAAGGCATCATAGCACACGTCCCTCGGGGGCGCTTTCCTGGGCTTCCTCTTGGCCTGGAGCCAGGCCCACATCATTTTCAGGTACCACAGCCCATGGAAGTGGTGGCACAGGACCCCCATGAGCAGTATCAGCAGGAAGAGGACCGAGCACACGGCAGACACCAGAGCTACCCGGTGGCATTCAGAGGCCGGGAGCCGAGTGTCCTTAACCCGCTGGCTGCGCACGGAGAATGGAGAGTCACACAGGTAGTTGTCTGGCCAATCCGTCAAAATCTGGGCCAGTGACTGCTGCTCCCGAGTGAAAGACAGGAATTCACAGGAGCAAAGAAAATTGTTACCACCAGCTTCCAAAGCCTCCAATGTGCTAAAAGAATCAAGTTGCTCCTTAGTGAAAGTGCTTATTGTATTTCTGCTGATTCTCAAGACGCGTAACGTGGGTAAGAAGGAGGCATCTGGTAGGGTCTTCAACTTATTTCTGGAAATATAAAGTTCTTTGAGTTGTGGCAAAATCAGGGAAAAAGAATCGAGGTTGTTATTGCTAATATCTAAAATTTCCAGCATCCAGGGGATGCAACGGGTGACACTGTATATTCTCGTGTTGGATAAGTTCAAGTATTTCAACTTGTCTGGCCACTGACAAGTTTCAGGCATAGAAACATAATTATTCTTACTAATGTCAAGCTTAGTCAGGTTTTTCAGAGTAAGCAAAGTTTCTCCGGTTTTTTCTAATGATTTCAAACGATTTTGCCTTAAAATTAAGGTTTGCAGGAGGGGCCAGGCGTGCTCACAGGCTGAGTTTCTCAAGGATTCCTCAACCATTAAATTGTCACTGAGATCCAAATATTCTAGTGACTTTAAATGTTGTGAGAGTAAGCAAGGAACCAGAAAAACCTTACTGCTTTCTACTATGACCCTTTTCACTTCTGCTGTAAGTGAATAGATACTACTCATATCATAAAATGAGTAAAAATATGGAATAGCCAACCTCCGTACTATTAAGGTCTCTATCCCACCTATATTTTTAATTTTGTCCATATCGGATATGTCAAAATCACCAAGTCCATCGAGGGTACAGCCCTCAAACTCGACTTCTAACACTCCAGAGACATAGTTCAGCAGTTTCACAAGTTCGCTAAAACTTCCATCAGTGATTTTCACGTTTCTAAATGTCCACTTTTTAATCAATGTATTTGTTTCTCTGATGGATGTTTTCGAAAACTGGAATGTGTTCAAATGAGTATCTCTCAGTTCTAAATGTTTCAAAGACCTTGAAAGATCTACAAAAATCTCCAGCAAGAAAACAGGCTGCTTCATACGAAGAGCCAGGTGGCTGATGTTCTGAATTGATTGTAAACTCTTTGGCTCATACCTCTGTAGATTTGAAGCATCAATCTCGAGTTCCTCTAGAAAAGTGAGCCCAGCAAAATCCTTTTCCTGAAGTTCGGTGAAGCTGTCAATACTCCCTACTTTTAGAATTTGCAAATTCGTAAGCTGAGAAAAAAGAGGAGTTTCCCCGAGTGACTTGTAAAGATTTCCCAGTAAGTTTAAGAACTTTAGGGAAGAAAGGGGCCAGAACCAAGAGGATGATAAGTTCGATAAGAGATTATAGGATAAGTCCAAATGTTCAAGACTCTGCAGGGAAATAAAAGAATCTTCCTCTATGGTGTTAATTGCATTAGATGCCAGCTTCAGAGCCTTGAGGTTCATGCAGCCCCGCAGGTCCCTGTTGCGGATGTAGGTGATCTCATTGTTGGAGAGGTCAAGGCTTCTCACAGCAGCCGTGAGCCCTGATGGGATGGACTTTAAAGATCTGAAGTGGCCATCACAGACACCCGTGGGGTCACAGGATGGAGAAGAAGCCTGATCAGGGCCCTCTTCCTTGGAGAGGTTGGTTACAGCCCCCAACACCCATACTGTCCACAAAACACGTGACATTGTCCAGGGATCCAACCTACAAATAAAAGAGGTTCAAATGAGTGGTTGTGTTTGACAGTTTATCATGACTCCTGTTCCTGAGAAACATTTTATAAGGCATAACACACACATACACACACACACACACACACAACTACCAGGAAAACAGAGGCAAATGGAATGTATGAACGAGGATGACAAATGAGTTCCCAGCAATACCGACAGAGATTTCTGCCCCTGTGCCATGACCTAAAAGCCCAATAACCATCTGGAGTACAGAGCACGACTCACTAAGCATGAGCTGAAAGAATGAGTAAATGAATGAATGGAGGAACAAATAAGCAAGCAGGTGAAGAAATGTTAGGCTTGGGTGGCTTCAGCTTAGGTCATGATCTCAGGGTCTTGAGATCAAGCCCTGCAATGAGACTCCCTGCTGAGCTGCTCTCCCTCTCCCCCACTTACCCCCAGCTCATGCTCACATTCTCGCTCTCTAAAATAAGTAAATAAATGTTAAAGAAAGAAAGAAGGAAAGAAAGAGAGGAAGGAAGGAGCTAGGCTTAACCATATGGATTTATAAGCACCTACTCCTGCACTTCAAACCTTCTTGTATTTAAGCATGCCTCCTCCCTGCTTCGATGTCCCCTATGAGTTAGAGATCTCACAGAGCCCAGCCACAGCTCTCATGGACAACTATTCACTGAACACAGCTCCAGTGGTAGCACTGAAAGAAACAAGCTCTCACCAAAATACAAAGGTCCTGTGCTCCTCAAGCTTGTCTGGCTCTTACCACTGGCAAGCAGGAGGAATGCTGGGAATGCCAGCCACAGCAAGGTGGTTTGCTGGGTTGATGGACAATGAGACCATCAGAACATTCTCTTCCTGCAGAGAAGTGCAGAAGCAGTGCTCAGTCTGGATGGGCTGTTGGGATGAATGTGGGGGAAGTAAAGCGGTCTGCACACTCTCCACCACCAGGAGATTCCTGACAACCATAAATCCAGCACCTTCTTTCTGTCCCCCTTCTGGGCCGTGTATCCCTCTTTGCCTTGATTCAGCTCTCTCATTCCTTGTGCCTGCACTCCTCTGTCTGTATTTGCTCACTACATAAACTGCACAAAACATTTTTAAAAATTTAACCCCAAGGACACTTTTTATAGGTAAAACTAATTTCCCACCTTCACAGAATGAGAGATTATCAAAGCATAGGCTATATAATTTATAGGCACAGAGAGTTAAAACATACATAATGTTAATACATACTTGGTTTGGAAATTTAATAGCTGTTGCTGCCAGATTTTTTATGGCCGCCCCAATGCAATTGCTTGGCATCGCCTCCTGACTCTTTCAGATAAATGGGGCCACACCATGCAGAGTTATCTTGGACTTTCACTTCTCACCTAACATTGTAGCTTGACATCTTCCTACTTCCACACAGAGAGGCACTTCTGATCCTTTTTTTTTTTAAATAGGTTTTCCTTTTTAAAATTATTTATTTGACAGAGAGAGAGAGCACAAGGAGAGGGAGAAGCAGCCAGAGGGAGAGAGAGAAGCAGGCTCCCCACTGAGAAAGGAGCCTGATGTGGGGCTCAATCCCAGGACCCAGGGACCATGACCTGAGCTGAAGGCAGATGCTTTAACCAACTGAGCCACCCATGTGCCCCTGACATTTCTGATTCTTTCCCAGTGGGTGGCAGTGTTTCATAGTATGGATAAACCACAGCTGGCATTCCCATCAGCACTGTATGAGAGCCTAGCTGCTCTAGATCTTGCCACCACTGTGCACGGCCAGTCTTTTTCATTTCAGCAATTCTGGTAGGGAGGTAGTGTCATCTCACTGTAATCTGAATCTCATTTCCGGGACTACTAATGAGTCTGAGCATCTTCATCTGTAATGTGCACGGTTTCAGTGTTTGACCTACTGTTTTCTACTGGGTTGTCACTATTTTGATAATTATTATAAACATTAAATTATATATATTTAATACTTAATTTAATAATTCACACACATATATAAAGATATATACTCTCAGAATAGAAGATGCATGTGCTACAGATACAGCCATTCCTTAGAGATATTGCAGCTCCAGTTCCACAACAATAAAACGACTATCCCAATATAGGGAGTCAAATGAATTTTCTTGATTCCCAGTGCACACACAAGCTGTGTTTACACTACACAGTAGTCTGTTAAATGTGCAATGTCTTAAAAAAGTAGTACATACCTTCATTTAAAAATGATTTATTGGGGCACCTGGGTGGCTCAGGCGGTTAAGCGTCTGCCTTCAGCTCAGGTCATGATCCCAGGGCCCTGAGATTGAGTCCCATGTCGGGCTCCCCGCTCAGCGGGAAGTCTACTTCTCCCTCTCCCACTCCCCCTGCTTGTGCTCTCTCTCTCTCTCTCGCTGTGTCTCTCTCTGTCAAATAAATAAATAAAATCTTAAAAAAATATATATATATAAACGATTTCTTGCTAACTGAGGCTAACCATCATCTGAGCTTTCAGTGAGTCATCATCATTGATCATGGATCATCATAATGAATATAATAATCATGGAAAAATTTGAAATATTGCCAGAATTACCAAAAGGTAACACAGGCACCCAAAGTGAGCAAGTGCCGTTGGAAACATGACAGCAACAGATTTGCTCAATGCAGGGTTGCTACATACCTTAAATCTGTAAAAAATCCAGAACCCACCCCCCGCAACAAAACAAGGTATGACTCTATCTTCTCCCACTCTACAACTTTCCTTGTCACTTTCTATGCGGGCTCTTTTGATGAACAGATGTTCTTATGTTTTCTATTTTGTTTCTTAGTAGTGATTTTTGTGGCCCATTTAAAAAGCCTTTGTTATAGTATCATGAAGATATTCTCTTTAATATTTTTTCTTTATTTGAGAGAGAGGGCAAGAAGGGTTGGCAGGAGAGGGGCAAAGGGAGAAGCAGATTCTCCCCTGAGCAGGGAGCCTGACTCAGGGCTCAATCCCAGGACCCTGGGATCATGACCCGAGCCAAAGGCAGACGCCCAACTGACTGAGCCACCCAGGTGCCCCTCTTTATTATTCTCCAAAACCTTTATTGCTTTGCCTTTTATTTTTAGGGATTAATATTTGAAGTAGTGGACTGGATTCATTTTATTTCCAATATGGATATTCAATTGACCCAGCACCATTTTAAAAAAGATCATTTTGGGGAAACAATCAATATTTACCCTTGCCAATAGCCACATGTTCTCATAGGAGTGAGTGTGTTTGTGTGTTTCACTGCTCTCAATTATGATCTACTTGTCTTATCCTTGTACTGGTAACACTATATATATATATATATATATATATATGTATATATATTTGGAAAAACACACACACGTATATATATTCAATTAAATTTTGTGTTTAGTATGCACTTAAGCAACCTTGCTAAACTGATTTAGTAATTCCACAGTTTGTAGATTGTTTTTATTTTCCATGTACACAATCATATCACCCAGATGTAATGTTTTCTTTCTTTCTTCCAATCTGTATACCTTTATTTTGTTTTCTTGATTACTGAATGTTGAATTTTATCAAGTTCTTTTTTATCTTCCTGTACCCACTGAGATGATTACATGGATTTCCACCTTCATCCTGCGAATACCGGTGATTTACATTAATCGATTTAGTGCTGAGACAATGTTGTCTTTTTAGAATAAACCCAAGGTAGTCTGGATATATTATCCTTTTTATATTTTACTGGATATTTTTATTCACTAATATTTTCTTTAGAATTTTCCATCTATATTCGGGGTAAAATTGCCCTATACATTTCCCTTCCTTTCCTTGGGTAGAATTCACCAATGCTGCCATTTGAGCCTGCAGTTTGTGTTGTTATTATCTGAATATTTATCTTGTTTTTGTAAAATACATTACATAAACTTAACAGCTATGGAACTATTCAGATGTTCTTTTTCTTATCTGTCAGCTTTTGGTAAACTGTTTTTCAAGGGATCTATCATTTTCTTTTAAATTTTCAAATTTATTGACACAGTTACTCAGAACATCCTCTTACTATTTTAATGTCCTTATTCCTTAGATGGAGTTCTTTGTGCCTGCTTTTTTGATTGTCTTGACGGTCAGCAGTTTATCATTTTTTTTTTCCCTAAAGATTTTATTTATTTATTTGTCAGAGAGAGCGAGCACAGGCAGACAGAGCCGCAGGCAGAGGCAGAGGGAGAAGCAGGCTCCCTGCCGAGCAAGGAGCCCTATGTGGGACTCGATCCCAGGACGTTGGGATCATGACCTGAGCCGAAGGCAGCCGCTTAACCAACTGAGCCACCCAGGCGTCCCAGCAGTTTATCAATTTTTACTAGCATTTCAAAAACCAGCCTCTCATTTCATAGATCCTCTATTTCTTTTCTATTTCACTAATTTCTATTCTTATATTACTATTTCCTTCCTTCTGCTTCCTCTAGATTTATTTTACTACTTATTCTAATTTCTCAAGGTAGATGCTTGCTCACTAATCTTCAGCCATTCTTCATTTCTAATATATTCACTTACGGTCAGACGTTTTCATCTAAGCACTGGTTTAGCTCTATTTTCCAGGCCCCTTATCTTCTGTCCTTTCCATATTTTGTCTCTTCAAGTTTCAGTCTCAATATTGTCTTCTAATGTACTTTCTAGTTTATTCTCTCTCCAGCTGTGTTTAATCTATTGGTGGATCCATCCATGGCTTTTAAATTTTGCAGTTATTGCCATCTTCATCTATTTAACTTCTCTTTGGTTCTTTTCCCCATCTGCTATGTCATTTTTTATAGTTTCCAGTTCTCGGCCAAAATTTTCAACCTCATCCTTCATCACCTTGAACATAAGCCTCATCTGATAGGCTGCGCGACACCCTGACAGCCTTAAAGGACAGGGCATTTAAGGTTAAGGTCTGGGGCAATCATGGATGGAAAGGCAAAGCTGAACCAGGGGAAAACCTTGGTTTAAGCCCTTAGGTAGACCACAGCACAGCTCTGATCTATCCGGATGGTTCAGACAGTCTCTGTCTCTGAAAATGGATGAAGATAATTTCTGGAATGCTAGTGCTCACAGCTACCTGCAGAAGCTAAGCGAAATTTTCTCTAGGAGAGACTAATATTATCTGGGCCTCAAATTTCTTCCTACAAACAGTTTTTCAAAGTGTATGTCCAGTACACCATAAAAGACAACCATGTACTATAGGAAGCAAAGATAATGGGTATGAGAAGAGCAGAAAAGCAGGCAACAGAAACTAACCCATAACCCAGTATTGTCCCCACCCCTAAAACTGACAGGGGTAAGATGAGATGAGATTACTATTTGGTACTATAGTTATCCCATTGTCTTTCTGCTGAATCAGTTATTGAAAAAAATCATCGTAGTATGAGCTGTACTGGACAACCAAAATGTACTTGATCAATTCCATTTTATAATAAATAGCACCAATTTTAAGAAATCTATACTAGTTTTCAGCTGAGGCTTAAAGGTCAAATACATCTGTTTTTAAAAATTTTCCTAGTTTTCTTTCAACTATAAAATTCATAACAGCAGGGACCTTGGGCTATTTCATACAAATATTACATGGTACCTATGGCATGGTGACTTTTCAACAAATAACAATTACTGGTGATGCCAAAACGACCACTCATAACCTGACACTGAAAATGACAGTCCCATCTCTCTCCTCCCATTTCCCTCAACAGTACAGCATGGGGCTGAGAGCTCGGCCGAAGTGAGAAAGGGAAGAGCAGTGGCTACAGTTAGCCGGACTGGAAGCCTATCTAATGAGGGCTGTGGGTCTGTACAAAGTATGAAATCATCTACTTAAAGAATTCAGAAAATTGACAGAATGGTGAAGCGTTACTGGCCCAAGACCCAGGGAAAGATGCCAGTCTGACAGTCAGGCCTGGCAGGAGCAGCACCTTACACTGTGCGCATTTGCGGATCCAGAACTGAAAGGAAGCAGAAGCCCCGTGGCCCCCAGCGAACTATGACCAGATAACCCACATCAAGGCTACTGCTGTAATGGTTGCACGAAGAAGGAGTGGAGAAAGGATGGAGAGCCCAATGCCCCGTTGGGAACTGAAAGTGTACTCTCCATAAAGCCACAGGCAGGGAAAAGGCTACCCTTTATCTGAACAGGGATCTAAAAAGTCTCTGCCCTCTGGTCCTAGCTGAAAGCCAGCCTACTAGAAATCTCCTGTAAGAAATCAGAACTCCAGGTCTGCCATGTACGCTGCTGTGGATCCAAATATTAAAAGATAGCCTAGCTAAACATTTTTTTTAAACCGGAAAAAAAATAAGTTGCCAAATTATAAATACATATTGAATCCTCAATAAAAAAGAATAAAAATTCCTCCTCTAGCCTGAAAACAATGTAATGATATCCTCAAAGGGCAGGGAAGACACACCTGCCAATCTAGACGTGGAGACCCATTTAAATTATCATTCAAGAGCAAAGGTGAGATAGATATTTTCAGACATTCAAAAGCAAAAAGAAATAATTTTTATTCATAGCCCATCATTGAAAGAAGTACCCCAAAACATACGTTCTTCCACAATTTGGAAAATAAATAAATAAATGATAATAATAACTAATAATAAATAAATAAATAAATAAATTTGGTAAGAGAAAGCAGCAAGAAGTAATGATTGCATTTTTTTAAATTTAATAATTGATAAAGAAGACAGCATTCAAAGACTCAGGCATGGCTTTTTGGTATGAGGAAAAAATCTAAATTTTAAATGCTATTCTGGGGGAAAACATAATTTTGAAAAGCAAGCTTCTTATTAATAAGGAGTAAGCACAACTTATATTTGTTAGGAGATCTTGATAAGAAGGTCACCCCCATGATGCCATTTAACCATAAATCATGCTCAATCAGGAAAATCAAAATAAGATATTTAACCAACCAAGCCAAATTCTTAAAGAAAACAATGCAAAAAATTAACTGATAGTTTAGAAACTTACAAAACATGCTGTAAACTTCCAGCAATTTTCATAAAATGAGTGCATTATAAAAGTTTAAAGATGCAAATGTTCTCTGCCTAGAACAGGAAGAAACTTAAAATACCGGTGAATAAGCCATTTTCAAATAGGATGTTTGCCATTTCCTTTTTTGGTCTCTGCTTTCAAGTCAGGCCATCCTATCCACCAGTTGCTTTTGGGTAAAGATCTGAGTTAGTAACAAGTGCAGACAAGACCTTCAGCAAGAGTAACATCATCTCAGCCAGCTGAGCTGTTTACACCTAATCAGGCAAACAACACCCCCCCCCCGCCCCCACCAAAAGCAGTAAAAAACACTATCCTGGCTTGTATCTAAGTTCTAAACACAAGTTCTCACTTACAGAAGTTGAAGTTAGAAGGGGGAACTTCTTATTTCAAGAACTCACCTAAGCTTAAAAGCTCTTAAGTTATTTTCTCATCAGAGACACAACTCAGATATTTTAAGGATGGAGACACACGCAGGGGCCACGAGCTCACCCTCGCGCAGAGGCCGGTCTCGGGGTTAGGGTGCGAGAGTCCTGCGCAGATCTGCAGTCCTGACCCTTCCCCACTTCTCCCGGCCATGGGTCTCCCACTTGCGGAGTTTGGTCCCTGCAGTAACCAGGGAGGGCAGACACACCCCCGCCGGACGCACGCGCCACCTGACAGCCCTTACCAGACTGTCGTCGCCCCCGTCCGGGCAGAAGCGGGGCGCGCACACCAGGGCCGCGAGAGCGTCGGCTCCTGGTGTCCGGGGGCTCTTCCCCCACCCCCGCCCAGCCTCGGGCCCCGCGCGCAGACGATGGCTTAGGGGGGATCCCCCGCGACGGCGTCGGCGCCCAGCGCACCCCTGCGGACTGCTGCGGGGGCAGCTTTGGGGCGCGGCGACCGGAAAGGCCCGACGTACCTGGGAGCTGACGGAGCCGCTGTCTGGCCGCGCCTACTCTGCTGCGGCCGGACACGACGCGCCGCGTTCGAGGAGAGCAGCGAAAGTAAAAGTGCGTGGGCCTGAGGTCCCTTCTCGCGGGCTGGGGGGACCGCCTGTCCGCTACGCGCGCCGCCGCGCGGGGGAGGCGAGGCCAGAGGGTCCGCGCCGCAGCCGCCTTGGCCGCAGCCTTGACGGAGGCGGTGGGAGACCCAGGGCCACCAGGGTCCGAGGAGGGCGCTGGGGCTGTTGGAGGTCAGAGGCGGAGAAAAGAGAACCGAGACTGCCAGCGGCCCCGGTGGGTAAACACCGAGGAAGATTTCACAATCGGTGGCTAGTTACCCAACCAGTATTTTCTTCAAGCTTTGGCATTCAAAGCCTCCCGTACCCGGAAACACAGTCTTTAAATTCTCCTTCTCCATTCCTCTTCATCCTTGGGAGCTCAGATTCAGGCTTCTCACCGCGCCGGGCTCCAACACTTATTCACCCGCTAGTGTGATCTCCAGGGTCCGCTCCCATCCGCATGTCAATGCTCCGATATTAAAATAGCTTACCAGTCACTATCCAGACCAACAGAGCAAAATTTCGCCTGAGAAGCAAAAAAGGACTTTTTTTTTTTTTTTTTTTTTTCCCCAATCCTGAGGCTGTCCCCGGTGGTGCACTGACTGGAGCACCTATTGTCACATCCGTATTCTGACCATGAAAGATGGGGGCTCCCACTTATCTCTAGGATTTTGAATCCAAGTCCTAACCTTGCTCCGTTCCATCCCTCGAACTTCCATCTCAAAGTCCTTCCAAAAACAGTCTTAGATTGACTTTTTTCATTGCCAGAAAACTAATTTTATTCAGAAACTAGTGAAGAATGTTTGTTCATAAGGGAAACAAACTACCATTTAAAACTTAAACTGCAAAAAAAAAATAAATAAAAATAAAAATAAAACTTAAACTGCCTTGGGGCGCCTGGGTGGCTCAGTCGTTAAATGTCCCCCTTCAGCTGGGGTCATGATCCCAGAGTCCTGGCATGGGGCTCAGGGGGAAGCCTGCTTCTCCATCTTCCACTCCCCCTGCTTGTGTTCCCTCTCTGCTATGTCTCTCTCTGTCAAGTAAATAAATTAAAATCTTTTAAAAAAATTAAACTGCCTTAATAACATCCATACAGTACAGTTTATATTCATAATTACATTTGATCTTAACAGATTAAGGCTGAGAAAGCATTCTTGTTTCTCTTTTTTAAAAGGAGGAAATGCCATGTAAATTGTGACACAACTGAGATTTGAAATGAGAATTTTACCCTAAATCCAGGGTTCCTTCTCTTGCCCTATTTCACATCCCTAACCCTCATTAAAGGTTCTGATATTAGGCAAACTTAATAGGCGTGAATGTGAACTTGAGAGGGTGGAGTCTAATTTTCTATACAGGTTTTTGACTATGCGGACATTTCTCTCTCTCCCTAATGATCCAGGCTCCCCTGAAAAGGTTTTCTTCTTACTACAAAATCTCCACCTCTCTTCCTCATGAGTTCTCAATTGCGTACCTAAGAAAACTTCTTTCCGGTACCTTCCCGCAAATCTAAAAAACCCTATATGTCTTTAGTTGAGCTGCCTAGATTGATGTTATTGCTTTGTAATCCCAAAGCCAATTAGAATATTCTGGCAGTCAGCTAGAAATCATTTATTTACCCACAAGTTGCTACCAGTATCATCTATGTATAATAAAGACTCATAAACGTTTTCAAGGCACTTTCAAATATATCTTTCCATCTGAATCTCATAATAATACATGAAATAAATAGTTCTGATATCATTACACCTCCAGATCAAGTGATTGGAGAATTTATCTCAAGTCATATGGAGACAAATCCAGATTAGATTCCGACTCATTAGTCAGTCTGCATTTTGTTTGGCATAAGACCTCCTACAACTCATTACAAAACCTATTTTTTAAGGTTAGAAAACAAGCTGGACCCTGGGAGGCTCAGCCGGTTAAGTGTCTGCTTTCAGCTCAGGTCATGATCTCAGGGTCCTGGGATTGAGCCCTGCATCATCAGGCTCCCCGCTCAGAGGGGAGCCTGCTTCTCCCTCTGCTTGCTGCTCCCCCTGCTTGTGCTCTCTCTCTCTGACAAATAAAAAAATAAACTCTTAAAAAGAAATGAGCACAGAATATGAAAAGGTGTTTGGGAAAGGCTAACTCCTGAGACATATTTATACTTTTGAGCATCTGACTGAAATTCTAAAATGAAGTTATCAAAATTCAGAGTCTGCATCTTTCTCATATAAAGTTCCTTGTAATAATTAAATAAAATAATAAGAAATACATCTGCCAAAAATCACTTAATTAAAATCTAGTATAATCCCTGCACTATTTTATATACTCTTGTAAACACAAATGCCCATTCTTCAAAATTTTTCTATTCTGAAAAGATTTCACTAACATCTGTAATTTTTGAGGAATGTTCTTAATACTGCCTGTGCAAAATAAGAGTAAAATTCTAACTCAACATAGAACAAAGTTTTGAAAACAGAATATTTCACTATACGAATATTTCCATTTTAAAAACTAGAATTATTCCTCAACTCAGATACTTCCTGTTGGGGGATGGCCTTCTCACTGGCCTCCAAAAAAGAGGGGCTGGCTTTTTGCTAGCCCTTTGAGAGAAGGAAGGAGAAAACATCTAATTTCTCTAGGAAGTAATAAAATAAATATACTCATAAAATATCTACCTTTTCCTTAATAAGTTGACATTGATTTCTCTCATAATCAAAAGAGCTCTAAGATATTTATTAATGGAAAGAAAATTAAATTTCTTAAATAACTCATAAATTCCAAATGACCTAGAAATGTAATATCATAAAATCTTTTAATATTGTATGCAGATAGTTTTATCCCTTAGGTAATGCTCATTTTCAGCTTGCCATCTTCCTAATATCCCTCCATGCCTATCCAGGACAATTCATCACACAACTTCCATGAAGTCTATTCAGAGACTAAACTCATCATCCTGTAATGAGTCCAGAAAATAAGATATTCTTGGCAAAATAATTTCAGTGTCCTTTCTGGAGGGAAGAGGGGATAGGGAAGAGAGAAGGAAGGAAGATCGATTAACAAAAGCGTCTCCAAATAAAACTGACTATTTCGTATGTTGGCCCAAATGGCTGATCTACATTGATTTCAGGCTTCTTGGTATATATCTTGGAATCAGAAGAATCAATGTTAAGTTAACTCAGAACAGAAAGTCCACAAAAGTCTTGCTGCTTCTTTAATGTGGAGAATTTGTAAATATTTCAGGAACTATTTGGGAAATGGAAGAAGAAAGAGAGAAAGAGATTTTCCCTCCAAGTTGTTTGGTGGACTGTCCCAGAACGTATATAATGAGGATAATATACGAGCTAAATTGTTATAGGATAGGACCAAACACACAAGACTATCAAAGACAAGGCCAATGACTTTCATCTACTGCAAGAACTCCATTAAGTGACAGAAAAGGAGATTCCAAATTTGCACACGTGCACTGAATGTAGCTGGGTGTACATTTCATGAGGGCGTGGATGTTTTTCTCCCTTTGCTGTGGTCCCGTCCCTACAACAAAGTAGGCACTAATAAACTACTAGTTGTCAAGTGGTGAATTCACTTGCCTTTTCAGGACATCAGTTAGGTCTAGAGAAATGGAGTAGAAACACCTCAAGTGGCCATTGAAGACACGCAATGGGACTTCAAGGGAGAGAAGTCTGCCCTGATTTCCTAACCATGCCACACAACAGCAGACCTCTTTTAAAGATGGGGATGAAGAAATACAGTGCTTGACTTCCAAACTTACAGTTGAAGAAAACCATGGGTGAACAAGTGGTATTACTTTGCTATCCATAAGTGTTGTATGGTTTCATTGGGCAGGAAGGGTATGAAAAGAAGGCAGGACTTTTCTTTTTTTTATCAAGTTCCAACTTCTTTGGAACTCCTTGGAAAATATATTGAAATCAAGTAATTGCTAAATCTGACTCTGTTGTGTGGCTGGGTGGAGGGAGTGACCTCTATGTGGTTGGAAAAAGTGAAGTCATGATGTGACACAACCCCAGGGATATGAGCTATATAACTGTGGTTCAAAACTGCAATGAGATATCACCTCACACCTATCAGAATGACTATTACCAAAAAGACAAGAAATAATAAATGTTGGCGAGGACGTGGAGAAAAGGGTGCCCTCATGTGTTGTCACTGGTGTGGTAAGTTGGTGCAGCCACTGTAGAAAACGTATGGAGGGTCCTCAAAAAACTTAAACTAGAAATACCATGTTCCAGCAATTCCTTTACTAGGCATCTGTCCAAAAAAGTGAAAACACTAATTCAAAATAATATATACATTGCTATGTTCAGTGCAGTGTAATTTCCAGTAGCCAAGCCATGGAAACCATCTAAGTGTTCACCAATGGGTGCATCAATAAAGAAGATGTGTTATCTATATGCATAGTGGCCTACTACTTAGCCATAAAAAAGAATAAAGTCTTGCATTTGTGACAATATGGATGGAACTTAAGGATATTATGTTAAGTGAAGTAAGTCCAGCAGAGAAAGACAAATACCACATGATTTCGCTTATATGTGGAATCCAAAAAGCAAAACAAACAGAACAAAACAAAATCCAGACTCAAAGAGAACAGATTGGTGGTTGCCCAAGGCAGGGAGGATTGGAGGCAGGGTTGAAATGGATTGAAAAGTACAAACTTCCAGCTATAAAAGAAATAAGCCATGAGGGTGTAACATACAGCATTGGGAATATAGTCAATAATATTATATTAACTTTGTAAGGTGATTTTCCATGGTAAGTGGACATATTGTGTGGCCATTTTGCAATGCATACAAGTGTGAAATACCTGAAATTAATATCATGTTGTATGTCAATTATACCTTACTAAAAAAATAAAATAAAATGCATACTTCATGCATACTTGTGATTTTTAAGTTGAAATTTTTGTTTGTAAGAAGCATGGATTGAACACTTGTTATATATGGAAATGCTTAAGAAACTTTAAAGTTCACCATATTTATAAGCGTATTAGTTATATGGGAGCTATTTATGAACTCAGGATAGTTTTGTTAACTCAAACAACAGAGGCATTTGAAGAGGACATGAAGTATATTACACTTATAAATCTAGCTTGGACTATTTAATTTATTTACTTATATTGATTGGTTTGAACTATTTTTTATAAAGATTTTATTTATTTATTTGACAGAGAGAGAGGCAGCAGGAGAGGGAACACAGGCAAGGGAAGCGGGAGAAGCAGGCTTCCTGCTGAGCAGGGAACCCAATGTGTAGCTCAATCCCAGGGCCCTGGGATCAAGACCTGAGCAGAAGGCAAATGCTTAAGGACTAAGCCACTCTAGGCAACCCTCGATTGAACTGTTTTAAAGATTAGCTACAGGGGCACCTGGGTGGCTCAGTGGGTTAAAGCCTCTGCTTTTGGCTCAGGTCATGATCCCAGGGTCCTGGGATCGAGCCCCACTTCGGGCTCTCTGCTCGGCAGGGAGCCTGCTTCCTCCTCTCTGCCTGCCTCTCTGCCTACTTGTGATCTCTGTCTGTCAAATAAATAAATAAAAATAAAATCTTAAAAAAAAATAAAGATTAGCTACATTTGTAAATAGGACAAATGTAAGCCAAAGTCTCTTTTAAAGTGATCTATAAATTTTGTTAGATTTATAAACAGCTGATGAAACCTAAAACCTTAAGGAAAGACAAGGTTTTTAACTTTGTGAATTTAGTAATCGTGATATTAATCATAAAGCCAAAGCAAACTTCTGAATTACCTCTGCAGACAAAAATTTTCGAGAACATTTTAAAAAGCCAACGTTAACAAAATTTAATTTGAGTCAATTAAAAAAAAAATTGCCATGTCTTTTCCTTCCTCCCCATGTTAACTGCTGCTCTTCCTCTTCGGCTTCCCGTAGCCATCACTTCCTGTCACTTGAGACAGCCTTGGCCTTAATGTCAGTCTGCTCCTGTCAGTGCTTTTCTGCTTTTCCTTTGGCTATGGTTCCTGTGAGCTTTCAGTCACTGGTAAACACCCAACAGTGAGTATATTATTTATCATGTATCAGTTACAACCCACATTGATCACTAAAATGATTTGTGCTAAATCCTAGTTCATATGATGGGATTAAATCCCTCATTTGATGTTGTTTCATGGTTTTCTGCAAAGAGCATCATTAGACCCAGGAACCCCATTCCTTGAGAATCACAGTCTGTTACTTCCCCAATCCTTTGTAAGAACACCAGTTTCTCTGGGGTTAAGGGTTCCAGGCATGCCATTTGACCTCTGGCCTCCTATGTCTGTCCCCATCTGCTGACCCCCTAGTCCCTTCCTCCCATTTGTTGAAGGCTTTGGCACCAACCCACAGAAATTCTTCTTCCCAAGATCTTCCAGTAGCCCAGGGTTCACTTTCCAGAAGCCTCTCCATCCCTTTATCTTCTCCTTGCAGAAGATTCCCTCTGCTTTACCTCAGCCCCTTCCTGGACTTGGTCATTACTTAACAGTCATCCAAGCTCTCAGTGATTAACTCGGGCCTCCTGCCTCTTGCTCAACGTCCACTGATTTCCTTCCTCTTTCCCCAATCCATTCGTCATCTCCTTCCTTCTCTTCCTTGCTCATTCAGTACAGATTGAGGCCAACGTTTGGTGCAAGCTAGTATTCACAGGCAGAGGCGTCAGCAGCCCCCAGGGGTCTCATTCTCTCAGTACCATATGGAGAGTTGTACTTGACTCCAAAATTCCTGGTTCACCAGGAAAGAGCTCCTTCCTTCTTTTTATAGGGGAAAAACCCAGCTGGGCATGGCTACCAGATAGTCGGAACCTTTCTGCCAGCTGCTGGGGTGGAGGGGTGGGGTGCTGGGGGTGCACAGCCCCTCTTGTTCACAATCATATCATTGTAACACCTTTGTTTGGTATTGCCAAACACGGGGTTGAAGACCAGGGCTTTACCTCCTAAGGCCTACCCAATCTCCATAAGGCTTCCCTGTTCTTCAGTATGAACAATTTGTGTTTCCTCACTAGAATACCATGTAAAATCCCACACAAAAAGCTTCAAGCCCTGCCTCCCCTGAATCAGATTGTTCTACCAAATAGAAATTCTAGACCCACCACTGTCTCTTCTCCTCATGTTTCTGTTTCTCCTATATGATATTAAATCCCAAACCTAAGAGTGCCCTCCCGCCTGCTTTCTTAGAAGACAGCAGTCATTTTTATTCCATTTCTCTCACTAAGGCACCCACACTCTCCACCACATGTGACCCTTGCAGCATGCTGCTCCTGCCATTGACCATCTCTGCCCCCTCATATCCTCTCAGGGATGACTTTCCTTCTTAATTCACAGAGCACAGTAAAGCCATCTGAAGAAATCCCCTCAACTTCCCACTTCTGTATCTCCATCCACACCCATTCTCCTCCCTCTGCCACAGTAGAAGGGGGAGCCCTTATTGCAGTGTGGTCGGTCTGCCCACCCCCATAGACATCTCCAGTCAGTCCAGTACAGAACACTGTCCCTCCCTGCATTCTCAGGAACCATGCCCTGCTTATAATGGCTTCTCCCTCTGTACTTTCTGCCACTCCACCTCAACCAGACCATTCTTACCAATATTTACACCTGCTCAAGTCTCTTCCAGTTATTTAAAAAACAAACAACAATATGGACCCTCAGCGGGACGCCTGGGTGGCTCAGTTGGTTAAGCGGCTGCCTTCGGCTCAGGTCATGATCCCAGCGTCCTGGGATTGAGTCCCGCATCGGGCTCCTTGCTCAGCAGGGAGCCTGCTTCTCCCTCTGCCTCTGCCTGCCACTCTGCCTGCCACTCTGTCTGCCTGTGCTCATTCACTCTCTCTCCCTCTCTTTCTGACAAATAAATAAATAAAATCCTTAAAAACAACAAAAAAAAATATGGACCCACAACTCTATGGTCAAATAATCTTCGACAAAGCAGGAAAAAATATACAGTGGAAAAAAGACAGTCTCTTCAATAAATGGTGCTGAGAAAATTGGACAGCTATATGTAGAAGAATGAAACTCCACCATTCTCTTATACCATACACAAAGATAAACTCAAAATGGATAAAAGACCTCAATGTGAGGCAGGAATCCATCAGAATCTCAGATGAGAACATAGGCGGTAACCTCCCTGACATTGGCCACAAGAACTTCTTTCAAGATATATCTCCAAAGGCAAAGGAAACAAAAGTGAAAGTGAATTTTTGGGACTTCATCAAGATTAAAAGCTTCTGCACAGCAAAGGAAACAGTCAACAAAACAAAGAGGCAACCCACAGAATGGGAGAAGATTTTCGCAAATGACAGTACAGACAAAGGGCTGATATCCAAGATCTATAAAGAACTCCTCAAACTCAACACACACAAAACAGATACCCATGTCAAAAAATGGGCAGAAGACACGAACAGACACTTTTCCAATGAAGACATACAAATAGCTAACAGACACATGAAAAAATGTTCATCATCACTAGCCATCAGGGAGATTCAAATCAAAACCACATTGAGATACCACCTTACACTAATTAGAATGGCCAAAATTAACAAGACAGTAAACAATGTGTGTTGGAGGGGATGCGGAGAAAGGGGAACCCTCTTACACTGTTGGTGGGAATGCAAGTTGGTACAGCCACTTTGGAAAACAGTGTGGAGATTCCTTAAGAAATTAAATATAGAGCTACTGTATGACCCTGCAATTGAATTACTGGGTATTTACCCCAAAGATACAGATGTAGTGAAAAGAAGGGCCATCTGTATCCCAGTGTTCATAGCAGCAATGGCCACAGTCGCCAAACTGTGGAAAGAACCAAGATATCCTTTGACAGACGAATGGATAAGGAAGATGTGGTCCATATACACTATGGAATATTATGCCTCCATCAGAAAGGATGAATACCCAACTTTTGTATCAACATGGACGAGACTGGAAGAAATTATGCTGAGTGAAATAAGTCAGGCAGAGAGAGTCAATTATCATATGGCTTCACTTATTTGTGGAGCATAACAAATAACATGGAGGACATGGGAGATGGAGAGGAGAAGGGAGTTGGGGGGAATTGGAGGGGGAGACGAACCATGAGAGACTGTAGACTCTGAAAAGCAATTTGAGGGTTTTGGAGGGGATGGGGGCAGGGGGTTGGGTGAGCCTGGTGGTGGGTATTATGGAGGGCACATATTGCATGGAGCACTGGGTGTGCTGCATAAACAATGAATTCTGGAACACTGAAAAGAAATTTAAAAAATAAATAAAATTTTTTTAAAAATAGAAAAAAAAGAGCAAACAACAAAAAATTCATCACCTCAAGCTGCTCTCTTTCTCTTTCCCTCTCTCCCCGCTTATAGTTCAAAGAAGTCTTTATATTCAATGTCCCTATTTCCTCACCTCTTGCCCAGTCTCCACTCCTCTCCAGGCCAGCTTCCACCCCTATGGCCCTAAACAGCAAGAAACAGGTAAAATTGATTTTAAGTACATTTTATTTCACCCAAAATATTATCACTTCAATATGGAATCAATATGTTAAAATGAATGAAACATTTTATGTTCTTGTTTTCATCCTGTCTGAAACCCAGTACATAGTTTACATTTACAGTAAATCCCAACTAAGACCAACAACATTTCAATTGTTTGAGAGCCACGTTTAGTTGGTAGCTACCATTATTAGCTAGTAGATACCATTATTATCCATACCATTATAGATAGTACAGATCTAGAATGATCTTTTTACAGAGCAAAATCTGATCGTATCACACTACCCCCATATTAAAAATTCTTCTGAGACTTTTGAATTGCTCTTAGCTTGAGGATCTTAAGACCCTGGCAGAGTCTGTGGAATAGCTTCTGCTTCTGGTCTCTGTCCCTTCTCCCCGTCATCATCTGTGTGCCAGCCACATTGGTCTCTCAGGTTTTCAGACACACAGCGTTTCCACCCCCCCGACATCCTTTGCCTATCCCTTTCGTGAATGCCGTCGTTTACCATACGCCCTTTACCATCACTGTCCTCTCCACCCGCCTGAGCACCATCTGCCATAGATGTTCTCACTTCTTCTGGTCTCAACAAATCTTCACGTCCCATATTCTAAAGCCTTGATATGTGTTCCTTTCCTTCACAACATTTATTTCCCTCTCTAACTACCCACCCACTTGTATGATTAATGTCTGCCTCTCTCACCAGGACTTGAAAAGGAATTTTTTTTTTTAATTTAGTTCATCATTGTATCCTCAATGGTTATCTAGTAATTTGCACACAATAGGTATTTGATAAAAACCTTTAAATAAGTAAATGAGCAAATCAAGATAATCAAGAAATAAGGAACTACAAATTGGGGTACAGAAGGAGAAGTCAGGGAATACTATCAAGTTCAGTTAGTCGAATCCAATTTGGGGATGGAGGAGTAGGAGGAAATTACTCCTGTTGAGACCCTATCTTGTGCCAAGACCTCTGCTCACTGTTTTATGTGTGTTTGTTTAATCCTGTAACAAGTCTGTGAGGGAGGCATTATCTTCCTTTTAAATTCAAGGAGGCTCAGAAGGGCTCAGGAACTTGCTAAGCAACAAAGCTGGGATTGGAACCACCATCGGTCTGGTTTCAAAGCCCACATGCTACGCATTTCACTAGATCTCCACAGACAGGTTCCTATGCTTCATAATCTTGCTACACTTATTCAATGAGAATGTTAGTAAACACTCAAATACTAGAAAACTGAATTTTTGGTGGAATGGGTGTCTGTGTGTCCATTTTGTTGCAAGATTTCTTTACACAGATGTGGCCCAAATGCATGGCACAATTCAAGGATAATTGCCACATGGGAGAATCGTAAGTGGAATCAACGTTGCCTACAATGATGTCACTTGCTCTGGTAAGTCCAAGAAGAAAGTTAAATGATAATTGAATGACGGCTTGAGTATAGAACACCGAAACCCCAGTTGATTTTCTGTCCTGTTTGAGCAAGGTCATGTATCCAATGCGCTAACAGAATGCTTGGTCTCCAGAGAGAGATCAGTAATTACTAGCTATTATTATTATCATTATCATTGGAGATTTTTACTTCCTATCCTACAGAAGTATACAGGCTCTTAAAAATATGTGATGCTGGCTCTGAAAGACTCCCTCTGAGTCTCGGCCATAAATCAGCTCTTGGAGTGATACAGGGCACCCACCAACCATGTCCCAGGCAGCACACACCCAAAGCTAAACTGATTGATTTCCAGGGTTCCACGAACCTGGTTGTGCCATCTTCACAGCCTGATGGGGACTGGACCTGTTGAGGGTCGGTGCTGTGTCTCTTGTACATGTTAGCTTTATGACCCAGCAGATCACAAGTCCTAGTTTTCACATGTATTAAATGGCGTGGGTGGGGGGACGGGACAATACTTATCCAGAAGGCTCAGTGTTAGCTGTTCTTGTTAGGAAAGGCCCTAGGATTTAGACTATGGGGACTTCGACCACTCTAGTTTGCTGGAGGTTGGGCCAGTCAAATCAAGTTGCTGACAGGGTAGAATGCAAATAATGAGGACATCTGTCCTGGGGAAAAGAATATCCCATAGTCACTTCTGGTTTTGGTCACCTTTAATTTCCTGATTCAAGGGGCTCCTACCCTTACCCCACCCCAGAACCTTGTGGGCTTTCTGATGACATCCCCAGGTAAGGAGGGAACAGCAGGAACACCATCTCGCCAATGTGAGCATGCTATGGGTACAGTGAGTTCGAGTCCTACCTTAACTGCTCATCTGCCGAATGGTCCAGACTGTCTATTGGAAAGTTAGGATGCCATAGCTCTTGTCTGTTGTGAGAAAAATATTTCAGAGTGATTTTAGACAGCACAGCTGTCTGTAAATATCTGGGCACAAACATTAGGCAAAAGTAGGTAAACATGGGGGAATTGAGAAGAGAAAGGGGGACTGTTGGTTGGTTGACTGAGGAACTTTTAGACATAAAATCATAGAGCTTCAGGGATGCCTGGGGGGCTCAGTCAGTTAGGCTGCTGCCTTCAGCTCAGGTCATAATCCCAGAGTCCTGGGATCAAGCTCAGCTGTGGGCTCCCTGCTTGGTGGGAAGCCTGCTCTCCCTTTCCCACTCCCTCTGTTTGTGTTCCCTCTCTCCTCTTGCTGTCTCTCTGTCAAATAAATAAATACAATCTTTTTAAAAAAATCACACAGCTTCAAAGCTGCATTGACAAATAATAAAAATTCAAAGAGAAAATTAAACGATGTGAATGGATATGGACTTCTGGGTAAATTTTTTCCCTTACTCTCTCCTAAAAAGCATTTGCTTCTGATCTTAAGAGAACTGTGAAGGAGATTATCAGATAGATGACTACTGTTCAAATGATCAGCCCCCAAACCCATCTAGTCTCTGACCCACTGAGCTCTATAACCCAGAGGGCAAGGGGACACTTGATTCAGTGTAGACCGAATATAAAATCACTAATGCTCCCCATCACTTTACTTTCAAAAAGGCAGACATTATCAAGCAAGAAGTGTTCCTGAGGGACCCGGAAAGGACAAATTGGCCAACAATTCTCTATGGAAATTGTGCTATAAACAGCATTCGCTTGTACTAATAAGCCCCTTTGATAAAAGGCACATACACTAAGAAATGTAATTATTATTGGGCTTTCTGACTTTGATACGAACATAGTTTCCTTCTTGTCAATGGGATGAGCTCAGTTTCCCTCAGAAAGTAAGGGTATTGCTGGAACGAGTAGAGGTCAGAGCATTGCCTCCTGCAGGTTCAGCTGGAACAGAAAAGGGAAAGTATTTGGGAAGAAGGGGAATCCCATCAGAGGTAGAGAATTGAGTCCGGGAAATAGGAGCGGACAGAACAAGGAGTTGGGGAGGAACCCACTTCATGAAACCTGCATTTGTGGAGGCTTTATGCCTCCTCATTATGGGATGGCTACAGGCCTAGTGTGTGGGCCCAACGGTGACTTACCGTTACTCCCTCTCACAGGAGAGAGCCATGGGACTTGGCTTTGGGAAGGAAAGGGGCATGGCTCTCTTTTCCAAGAATGAGGGACAGCTCTGCCAGGACATTTTTCCCTGGTGCTCGCAGAAACACTAGAAGAGTTGTTCTGTTTCAAACCTCAGAAACTTGCACAACTGGGCCCACGCCAGCTATGCCAGGAACCGGGACGGGTGACTGTTTGGCTCCGGGCTGTCCAGTGAGCAGCTACCTTATTTGCTCTTGCATAATATGTGTTACAGAAATTTCAGTTTTAGGAAACGAAAGGGACTGTGGAGAACCCAGACTTCCTCTGGTATGGAAACTGTCCCTTGTCTGCCATGCCGCCATCCGTCCAGGAAGCAGATTCCAAAAGGTTTTGTGGAGGGAAAGTGGGAAGAGGCAACTATCAAGCTCCCACTGGGGGCCAGGCAGACTCTTTCAGTAAACACATGCTTATTCAGCTTGTCTTTTCATCAGGCACAGTGCTGGTTGGTAGGGGGACCAGCACAAAAGCCGTGGCCCCTGACCTCAAGAAGCTCGCAGTCGTGGGGAAGAGACAAATTGAGCGAGTAGTTCCAGGAGGGACAACCTGAATCTGAATGACATAACTCATGAGGCACGAGTCTCTTAACATCCCTATGAAAGAATTATGACCCCGTTTTTCAGATTGGCAGCCAGAGGCTCATAGACATTAGAGAGGCATCGTCAGGATTTGAACCACTGACATCTAATTCCACAGACCATGTTCTTTCTGTCGGTTGAGTTGAGAATCTGCCATTTGTAGGTCACCAGAGTGAGAGCCTGAATAACAATTTAGTCTTTTACAAGACCTTCATACCCTCAAAGGGAGAAGAGCTGCACAAATGGATCTATTTACCGGGATTATTAGAATGGGAAGCCACAGGAAATGTGGATGGGTGAGTGGCCCTTACTGGGTGAGTGGCCTCGAGTTCATTCAGTGTTTCAGGGCCTCAGGTGCTTGGGAACATTGCCTCCTTAAGGGATTATTAAAAGGTTAAATTAGGGGCACCTGGGTGGCTCAGTCGGTTAAACATCTGCCTTGGGCTCAGGTCATGGTCCCAGGGTCCTGGGATGGAGCCCCTCGTTGGGCTTTCTGCTCAGCATGGAATCCCTCTCTCTGTCCCCTCCACTGTGTTCCCTCTCTCAAATAAGTAAATGAAATCTTTAAAATAAAGGTTAAATTAGATGGTAGAGGTGAAAAGCCATCTGTAAACTCAAACCACTGTCCTCATGCTTATTACTATTATGGCTTTTTTTTTTTTAAGATTTTATTTATTTATTTCACAGACAGAGATCACAGGTAGGCAGAGAGGCAGACAGAGAGAGAGGGGGAAGCAGGCTCCCCGCTGAGCAGAGAGCCCGATGCGGGGCTCGATCCCAGGACCCTGGGACCATGACCTGAGCCGAAGGCAGAGGCTTTAACCCACTGAGCCACCCAGGCACCCCACTATTATGGCTTTTCAGCTTGGAAGACAGGGCACCTCCCTTGGAGCAAAGGGCAAGCGTGCTTGCTGCCCAGTTTGAATGATTTGAGTTCCCTAGTGTTAAGGTTCCTCTCCCGTCACACAAGCCCCTGAGCAGATATCCCCTGACAGTCTTCACACTGCCCTGTGGGAGTCTGGGCTCGGTGAGCCGTGCAGAGTGCTGACCTGCCAGCAGCTGTTCTGCCGTTGGTCAATGAAAAGCTTCTCTTTGTCTCTGGGGTCACATGTGTTCTGCCAGCATCCATGGAAATGAGATGGGCTAGTTCGCAATTAGGGCAAAATCTCCAGTACTTTGTTGTTCCTCACAGAGCTGTCTTTGTCTCCCGTTGCTGAGTTCACGGATGACCACGAACTCAGGGGCTTAATACAACACAGGTTTTCTATCTGACAGAGAGCTGGAGGGCAGACACCCCAGATGGGTTTCCTTGCAGTAAGAGCAAAGTGTCCTCAGGGCCAGATCTCTTGCTGGAGGCACTAGGGGAAAATCTGTTCCTATGCCTTCTCTGCCTTCTAGGGGCCACTGCATTCCATGGTTCGTGCCTCTCTCCTCCATCTTCAAAGCCGGCTGCACTGCCCCTCCAGCTCTCTCTAGGACTCAGACTCCTTGGCCTCCTCTCACTTATAAAGACACTGGTGATTACCTTGGGCCTACCCACATAATCCAGAATGATCTCCCCATCTCAAAACCAGTTGGTTAGCCCCCTGATTCCATTGGCAGCAACCTTCATTCCTCTTTGCCCTGCAGCGTAATGTGTTCACAGCTTCCAGGGGTGAAGTTGTGGACATCTTTGGGGGACCATAACTCTACCACAAGTTGTATGGAAAAGAATCCAGAAATTTGATAGTTGATAGAGGGAAGCCACTTTGCAATAGAACATTTACCACAAAACATCCACATATCTGATTTCTGGCTGCCTCTTCATCTCTTGCATTTCTCAGGAGAATTTTAACTACCATCATAGAATACATACTTATAGTATGTTTATGACATTGCCTATGGGAGAAATGGCTCTATGCTAAATTGAGGCCTACCCTCATGACACACATTTTGAGGTTCATATTTAAAACACCAGATTCCACTAAGTGACTTCACATACATTATGCAGCCTAAATTGTAAGTCAGACTGTTCCAGACATGTTTGGTGAAAATTCTGACAGCCATTTTCTCATGACACAGGTAAGACCAATGGAAATTTTGTTTTGTTGATATGGATTAAGAAACACTCATTTTATATGATCCTACTTTTTATGCTTTAGCATAAAGTTAATTCTACCATGGATCAAATCCTGTCAGCTTGGTGCCTAATGCACCTTGGAATTCGATCATAATCCTGTGACAAAGTTTAACTGCTATAGCCATTCCAATACATGTGATAAGTATATGTGAGGCATTTACTATGTGTACATCTTTTATGTAATGAATTTATTATGGGCAACTATCTCTCTTTTAAGTTAAGCAAAACAAAGCTCCTTCCCATTTTTTCATTCATATCTATTGCATACCCACTGTGTGCTAAGCAATGGTGCTGAAGAAATACATGTGAATGAACAAAACTCTTCACCCTTGTGAAGCTCAATTCTTGTCAGGTAGAGGGGGAGGCCACCATGGCAGACTATGGCTTCCCTGGGTCCTCTGCTCAGGCTCTTCTCCAGATGAAATCCAGGTACCGACTAGGGCTCTCATCACAGGCTAAACTGGGAAAAAATTCACCTCCAAGCTCCCTCCTGGTTTCAGCCAAATTCATTTCCTTATGTTTTGAGTTGAGGTTTCAGCTTCTTGCTTGGGGTCATTGTTGGCTCCTAGACTAAGCCACCTGCAGTTTCTCGCCACTTGGGCTTCTCCAACATGACCCCTTACTTTATGACAGCTTTCCCCTTCAAAGACAGGAACAGAGAGAGTTTGCTAGCAAGATGGAGTCTTATACAAAGTAACATAATTATGGGAGTGACAGACATCCCATCACCTTCACCATATTCTGTCGGTTACAAGTAAGTCACGGGTCCCCCTACACTTGACAGGAGGATATTATATAAAGGCATAAACACTAGGATTTAGGGATCATGGAGACCACTTTAGGGTCTACTTGCCATATCCTGGGACCCAGGCCCTATTAGAGCTCCTCTTGGAAATTGGCACATTGTCAACTTTGCCCACCTTCTATGGTCAAAACAAGACATTAGGCCAAGCCTGATGATGGGGCAAGGAAGTATAGTCTGCCCACAGAGAGGTGCTGTGTACCCCAGGGGAGATAGTGGATGGGATCTACCCTGTGTCCAGCTGAAATCAGTCTGGTCTGAGACCTCTTAGCAGGTCATCAGCATAGAGTGAAAGTGAAAGTTACAGCTGAGTGTGGAGTCCTCTAGAGAGGGAGAGAAGGCGGCTCAGGGCCCAGTCTTATTGTCATTCAATCACAGGGGAATAATGAGGCCAGGAGAGGAGTTAGAAAAGGAGGAGTAATGGGGAGCAGAGGAAAATCTCCAGTGGGAGAATTTATAGTAGGAGAGGTTCAGAAAGGAGGGCTGGTCTGTAGGGTCAGATCTCATGAGGAAGTGGAGAATCCTCTGCCTTGATGAGAGATGCCAAGTCCCACTGGGGATATCTTAGACTCATTGACCTCCTGGTTCAAGTCATCAGCATATGGCAACGTGAACAGCAAAGAAATAGCTACAACTCAGGGGCGCCTGGGTGGCTCAGTTAGTTGAGCGTCCGACTCTAGGTTTTTGGCTCAGATCATGATCCAGGGCTGTGGGGTTGAGCCCCATGTCCGGCTCCCCATTCAGCCGGACATGGGGCTCCCTCTCTCTCCCTCTGCCTCTGCCCCCCCCACCCAATAAATAAATATGGAACACCTGTGTGGCTCAGTTGGTTAGGCATCCAACTTTTGGTTTAGCTTAGGTCATGATCTCAGGGTGGTGGAAATGAGCTCTGTGTTGGGTTCCCCACTGGGCGGAGAGTCTGTTTCTCTCGCTCTTTCCCTCTGTCCCTCCCCTCACCCGTGCGCACTGGCTCTCTCCCTGTCTCCCTCTAAAATAAATAAATAAATAATCAATCAATCTTCTAAAAAAATAGCTACAGCTCAGCTTCCATCTTCTGCTGCTCAGACACATCCTGCTCTGCTGTGTATACGTAAATGTCCTCTCGCTCAGCATTGAACTTTCATGAAGTACCTTCTGCAGGCCTGGCACTGGACTGAGCATTTTGTTCAAGAGGAGAGAGAGGTGTGATTCAGGAAGGGCCTCAAGTTATTAGGACCGAGGCCCAAAGCAGAAGGCCCCATGGGAAAGCTGTCCAAGGGAGCAAGGAGCCCTGCCCCACACCCGAGGTCCTGCTCAGTGGCTGAGAACCAATGCGAACCAGCCTGGGCCTCTCCCCACTCGAAGATTCCCTCACAGCGCCTGTGTGTTAGGCCAGCTCCTCTCACAGGAATGACTGAAGAATAAAAGGAAACAAAGCAACAGTATATAAACTTCTGATTTTAGCAACAAGGTGGGGTTATGACTCAGTTTATTCTCTTAGCTACAAAAGACACAGCCAAGTCTTACCCAGCTGACTCACGGCTGCTGGCTTACCTGGGTTTCATGCCACATTAAAGGGCCTGTTGGCCATGTTTTCCCTTTACAATGACCAACTATCCCAGTTTCTTCAGGACTATTTTGGTTTTAGATCCTGGGCCACTAGGGTGGCTGATTACTCGCCATCATCTCTTCTAGTAGATTCTGCAATGAACTTGCAAGGTACTGATGTGGCAAAAACCTGGATTTCAAGTTAACACATCAGGTAGAGCCAACCTCAGATCCATTTGTGTGCTCTGGGACTTCCAAGTTGTGTGATCTTAGAGAAATTACTCTTTATTTTAAAATGTAGATAATATTTGCCAAGCGGGTTCATTAGAAAGATCTCACCTCACTTTGCACCATGACACTGGCCACCACTTTCTTCCCCCACTACACAGAGCCCACCCTCCCACTTTGCACTTCCTGTTTCCTCTGTCTGGAAGGCATATTCTCAGATGGGCTCTTTCTTGTCATTCAGGTCTCTGCTGAACTGTTACCTCCTCCCGAGGCCTTCCCTGACCACTCACTCAGGAGGACCTCCCAGTGCTCCAGGGGGCTTATCTTGTCCCTATTTGATTTCCTTCCTAGTGCTGAACACAATTGGGAATTGTCTTGTTTATTTATGAATATGGTTGGCAGCCTTCTAAAATGGCTTTCCCAAGTCCCCATTTGCTGATATTCATGTCCTTGTGTCATACATACCCCTGAGTGTGGACAGGACCTAGGGACTTGCTCCTAGCAAATGGAATATAGCAAAGCAACGGGACATCACTTCTGAGCTTATGTTCTAAAAGACGGTAATTTCCCCCACCCACCCCCTCTACTTGCTTGCTCTGATGAAGCTGCCCAAATGGAGAGGTGGATGTGGCCAAAAACTGAAGCAGACAGTAGCCAACCACCAGCAAGAAACCACACCAATGGGTTTGGAAGCAAGTTCTCCCTCAGTGGACCCTTAATGTGAATGCCGTCCCGGCCAGCACCCTGCCTATGGCCACCTAAGAAACTGTGAGGCAGAAGTCCCAAGCTAAGCCACAGAAACTGTGAGGTTGGCGTTGTCACTAAATTCTGGGGTGCACCAATAAATAATTAATACATGATCATAATTAATACATGGGTGTATTGTTTATTTCCTTCTCTGGAGTGTTTGCACCCTGGCGAAAGGGACCATGCCTACCTTGCTCACTTTGGTATGCCCAGAGGAAAACACAAAATCTGGCCCATGAGAGATGCTCGATTTCATTGAGTGAGCAGACCAAGAGGTCACAGGCTACCTACAGAGTGTGCCAGGGCTAATGAAATAAAAATTTGAATAAATAAGTGATGTTGCAACTAAGTAAATGTGAGGAGGGCTAGGAAAACAGAGAGATGCTGGGCTGACTTATCTTGAACTGTGGAGTCCGTAGGCCCCTACTGTATGCGGATATATTGAATGAGTAAGTTCATCAGTGAGCAAACTGAGGCAGAGGTTTGTGTTAGTCGTAGACTGTAAGTGGTAGGCTTGGTATTGACACGAGGAGCATGAAATGCCAGTATTTTGTCTAATAGGTACTTAGAAATAATTGTAGCTTTTGAAGTGAGAAAAACATTATAGTGTGTATATCCCATTTTTTAAACACACACACATACACATACACACACACACACGCACACAAACACGTTTGGAAGGAAACATACCAAAATGTTAAGTGCTTCTTGGTGGGTGGTCAGATTATTATGATTTTTTTTTCCTTTTGATTAAGCATATTTTCTACAGAAAGGACAACCAATAACAGTATTTCTGCTTCAAAAGCAGGGAAATGATGGATTTAAAAATCAGTCTCATATAAGTCATTAAAGATACAGAGATAAGGGGCACCTGGGTGGCTCAGTGGGTTAAAGCCTCTGCCTTTGGCTCAGGTCATGGTCCCAGGGTCCTGGGATTGAGCCCTGCATCAGGCTCTCTGCTCAGCAGAGAGCCTGCTTCCTCCTCTCTCTCTCTGCCTGCCTTTTTCCCTACTTGTGATCTGTCTGTCAAATAAATAATAAAATTTTAAAAAATCTTTAAAAAAAAAAAGATACAGAGATGAAGGTTATAACCCAGTGAGGAGACGAGGGAGGACAGTGGTTGCTGAGGGCATCATCTCACATTTTGAAAACAAAACTTCTGGTTGGGTAGGAGCACAAACATCTGATCCTGGCTGTCATGGTATGGCCACTGTCCACATTGCCAAGCTCACTCTGGCCCACCCTGACAACCATTTTTCTCTGGAACATTTCTCCATATGCCTGTCAAATCCCTTTCCCGCTACCTCACCAGCCTAGCCTTTATTTTTTTCACACCCACAGCTTTCATAGCCCACCACCCCCCGCCTCCCGGTCGTTCCCAGTGTTGTTCTCAGTGTCCTTCCCTGAGACCTCCTCAGAGCAGCCTTCTTGAGAAACCAGGGCCTTCAAGATAGCTCCCAGCTTTCTCCCAGCCCCAGCAGAAGCTGATTAGACTTCCACTTCCCATCAGGAAGCCAACATTTTACCATAGTGTAACTACAACCTCTTCTTCAAAGTTCTACTTCGAATTAACCCAGTAATGATCCCTTTCATGGCTCCCAAGATTTTGGGCATTGTAGTTAGAAAGGCAAAGGGTTTGTTTGAAGAGCTCCTTAGTAGTTAACATACATTTGTGCCCATTACTAAAATTTACATTTTTCTGAAATAAAAGCCACGTAGGGAGCACACACCGTGCTTTGGAACCAGGTCAGGCTCCTGGGCTGGGACAATGATCCCCATTCATTATGGTCGGCATCAGCACCCCCTCTCCAATATGGAAGCCTGGAGGGGTGGGTGCTGGGCACCACAGGCATGGAGGCCCCTATTCCCCACCCCCACCACATGGGACCATGTGACCAGATCCCACCAATGGGCTGTGGGAAGTGAAGCTGGTTGAGTTGTCGCTGGCCCGAGTCCAGGAGAGTGGGCTGAGTCGTCCCAGCACTCTCTTGCAGGGTGGACACAAGGGAGTCCTCTGTGGGGACAGCAGAGCAGCCTGAATGGGAGTCACATGAGAGGGCCTTTGCCCTGCAGGGTCCTCTGAACGTGCTCGGGGATCAGTTACTGCCGCATATAACTTAGTCTGTCTCAACCAATACCAACCCGGTTCTGAAATGTTACCCAGTTTGGTGTCATGAAATTTTCTGAATGAAAGCAGGAGGGCAAACAAGTGGTTGGTTTGGCTTCCGCAGCACTGTGGATGGAGAAACATGGTGGACTGGGAGCCTGCCCTGACCCAGGACTAGTTGCTCCTTTTCTTTTACTATGGAATTATAGCCTGAGGGGTCCCTTTCCACTCCCATGAGGCAGCCCACCGAGCCTGAGACTGCCCTGATCGGTTTGTTTCTTCCATCGTTTTCAAGATTTTAAGTAAGTTCTACATCTACAGGGAAGGCATACACATCCAATTGGCCAGATGAGGGGACACTGGGCAAAGTTTTCAAATACTACATCACTAAATTTCTAAAATAAGAGTCTCTCTTTACAAGTCATGAGTACATTCTACATCTATAAATAATACCTTCTATTTTACTGACATCTTCTCTGTACTCTAGGAGGAGGATTAAATGGCTCAAATATCTAGGTCACACAGAAATTATTTTGAAATGTTAATCTGACTGGGTACAAGTATTATGCATATTTTAACAGTTGTATTTTAAAGGTAACTTTTATAATACTTGTCTAGTATTTCGATTCATCATAATTAGACTGCCTTGCATTTTGTATATTGGCTATACAAGTATTTAAAGACATTCTTACGTGCCTTTAATCATAGCCCACATAATTACCACATACCTTACTTTATTGGATTTTTATTAGGGAATGCTTAGTGAAAGTTTCACTTTGCCTTTGCCTTAAACTTATATCCTTTTATAGCATGATGTAACTTTTATTAAGACTTTAGCATTTGTTTTTAATATGCTTACTTTTCCCCATTGTTAAATAAAATACTTTCCCTTCAGATTTAATTAAAATTTTGGGAGATAGACTAATAGTAACATGCTTATAATAGACAATACAAAAAAAAAAAAAAAGATACAAAAAAAAAAAATCACTCACAAACCCATTCACCAGATGGCACACCATTCTCTCCAAGTCCATATTCTGCTATATACAACTATCATGTTCATACTGTATAAAATATCCATATTCATATGTAAACAACTATGCATAGTCATGCTGTATATAACTTTGTATCTTACTTCTTACAGTTTTAGAGGCTTCCTAGAATTCTAACATCTATACTGTAATTTAAAGATTCCTGAGTATTTATTTCTAACTCTCCACTGTTCTAAACACTGTAATATGCTCACACATCACTTGTGACAGGCAGAAAAACGGCCCCCACACCAAAGAAGTCCACATCCTACACCCTGGAACCTGTAAAAACAGTCAGAAGGACTTTGAAGATGGGATAAATGAAGGATAAATGAAATAGGAGATGATCTGGGTGGGCCCAATCTAATCACATGGATTCTGAAATTAGGAGAATCTTTCCCAGTTGAGCTCATATAAGAAATGTGACAATGGAAGCAGTTACCAGAGAGATGCTACATTGCTGGCTTTGAAGATGGAGAAAGGGGGCCATGAGCAGAGGAACGTGGGTGGCCTCAAGAAGCTGGAGAGGTCAAGGGAGAAGACTGATTCTCTCCTAGAGCCTCCACATGGGAATAAATATAGTGACACCAACATGATTTTAGATTGATGAGACTTGTGGTGGATTTCTGACCTACAACACTGTAAGATGATAAATTTGTGTTGTTTTAAGCAGCTAAGTTTGTGGGAATTTATTTTTTAAAGACTTTATTTGACAGAGAGAGAGAAAGAAACAGCGGGAGAGGGAACACAAGCAGGGGGAGTGGGAGAGGGGAAAGTAGGCTTCCTGCTGAGCAGGGGGCCTGATGTGGGGCTCGATCCTGGGACCCCAGGGTCATGACCTGAGCTGAAGGCAGATGCTTAACCAACTGAGCTAGCCAGGCGCCCCAAGTTTGTGGGAATTTTTAATGGCAGCAAGAGAAAACTAACATCTGATTTTTGTGTACACCTTTTACTGTTTTTTGTAGGAGTCGATTTCTATACCAAATAATTGCAGCCAGCCGAGGGTTACTATCTAAACACTCATTTAATCCTCACAGCTACTCTAGGAGGTATGTTACCACTGTCATCCCCATTTTACAGAAGAGGAAACTAAGGCATGGAGGAGCTAAGAATGTGGTGAAGATAGAGTTAGACCCCAGGAAGACTGGCCCCAAAGGGCCAGCTCTTTGGTGAGTTCTCCATTCAAACTGAAGGTCCTGGAAGGCAGGGTCAGTCTTCCCCTCTACCTCCAAGTTTTCCCCAGTGTTAATGTAATCCAGGGTGACAACAGTGGTTATGAAGAGTTCTAGGCACAGAGACTGACATCTCAAAGTTCACTTATATGTGAAGAATTGTGGTAACATGTTCTCCGCCTTTGGGTGCTTTGCTGGTGGCCGTCACTTCTCTCTTAACCACAGAAGAACTGGATTATTCTTTAATAATTAAGACTCACTCCAACTGCCAGATAATTGTAAGCCCTCTTCACCCTATTCCTTTACACTCCCTACTATATACAAGATCCCATAACAGGTGCTAGAGACAACAGGGAACCAGACAAGTGGGGAAGGCTATGTTGGGTCTGAGGCTATGACACAGACCCTTAGCTGAGTCAGGAGTCCAAGCCATGATGCCCATGGGAGAACAAAGGAAGAGAAAGCCACGCCCCTTCCATTAGGGGCACACCCGAGTTGGCTTCTCAAGCTTGCCCTCATGTCACACAGCCACTGATTTTGGTCTTAGGGCTAAAGATAATCTTCCAGTCAAAGTGAAGACTTTACTTTTTCCTCGTATGGAGTGAAATAAAAGCTTACTTTGGTTTCTCACATTTTCCTGATGGAGAAATGGGGGATGGATGAAAGTAGAAAAATAAAGTAGAGCAGCAATCACACCCAACAGAATGTACTTTTAACCTCTTCCACCCTCTCCCCTGACAGTTTTGAATTTGATTCTGAAAATGCTTTGGGGCTTTTTCATCAACCTCAATTATTTTGTATGTAGGAAAATAAGACTTAACGCAAAACTTCCCATTTTAATCATTTTGAAGTGTGCAAGTCAGTGGCGTGAAGGACGTCCACGCTGTCGTGCAACTGTCACCACCATCCATTCCAGAACGTTTTCATCTTCCCCAACAGAAAGTGTACACATGAAACAACAACCGCCCCCCCTCCCTTCAGCCCCAGTGACCATCCTACTGTCTCTGTGAGTCTGACCACCCTACGTACCTCATTCAAGAAGAATCAGATGGTAGCTGTCCTGTGACCGGCTTAGTTCACTGAGGGTTGAGTTTTCATGGTCCCTCCACGTTATGGCATGGATCAGAATCATCTTCCTTTTTGAGGCTGAATATCCCATTCTGTGTATATATCATGTTTTGATTTTCCATCTGTCAATAGACAAGTAGGTTGTTCTTACCTTTCACTATTGTAAACAATGCGGCTATGGACACGGGTATGCAAACATTTCTCTAAGTCCTTGCTTTCTCTTCTTTCGGGTATATACCTAGAATCCAAATTATTTTAACATTATTCACCATTGGGGATGGGATGTCTGCTTTACCCAAATTAGGATTTGAACTTGGCCACCTGAGTAGTCTCTGGCAGCTGTGCATGCCAGGAAGTAGTCTCACAGAAGGGCAGTCCCAGGTTTGCAGTACGCCCGCCCTCTTTGTCCCAGCCCTCTCCCCGCCCCCCACCCCGGCAGCCATGGCCAAGAGAAATCCAAAGCCAGCATACCCAGCACTCTACTCGAAACCCTCTCCTACTGAGTTTCCAATAAAGACGAGACAAAATGAAAAATCAGATGTTTTTATTAAAAGCTAAAAGTTTCCAAAGTTTACACATGCACATAGACTCTTCCACCATCTTACGGATTTCTAAAATCACACACTGGTCTGGCAAACCTGCTTTGGTTACCTAACTCTCCTGAGTTTTTGCATTTGGAGAAAAAGCCTGCTCACTCAGGGGGAAAGCAAACACTTACCAGAATGTGCCCGCTGCTGCTGTTGCCCCCACACTGGCAGGAGGGAGGGGAGGGAACATTCTCACTCTGCTGAACAGGCAGGGCAGTGCTCGGTTCTCTGCTTCGCTCAGCTGCCATGACCACTGGGCCCGGAAAGAGCCACCGTCCACCCAGAGCAGGGTCTGTCCAGGCCGTGGAGCAAGCTGCTCAGTGGGCGTCCCAACCTGGCTGCGTGTTGCAGTCCGTGGAGAACTTGAAGCCAAATCTTGATGGCTCGAGCCCTGGGTCAGTTCAATCAGAATCTCTGGGAATGTCACCAGATAAAGGTCATTTTGGAAGTTCCCTGGGGGAGGATTCTGATGCCCAAGGAGGGAGAACCATAGCAGCCCCTCCATTCTCAACTCTTACCTTCTTAGAAGTCCCCCTTTTCCTAATTTAAAACATTTGGCATATCTGACACCCTTCTTGAGTTATGAAGAAATTATGACATATGGATGCTGAAGTTCCTACCAGTGATTTGTAATGGGTCAAAAAAAAAAAAAAATAGGCACCCAGATTTCATTAAAAAAATTTATTTTCATATAAAAGTGCCAAAATATCCACCAATGTCATAATCTATCTCAACAACCAGTTTATGCTAGTAATCAAAACACAAGCCTCTTTATTCACATTGTTTAAAAATCAAATTCTTTTCACACATTCCCACAGTAGCTTGAGTCTCTAGACAGTGGGAAGCTTGCATTCCTGTTTGCCGTGGTAGTCCATATGTCCAGGTTCATATAGGCACGAAACGGGTTAAACCCTGGGTAGTATTCCTTGCACATGACAGCTTGGTTTTCCATGTGAGTCGAATGTTCCGTGGTGGGACTGATGGGGCAGCAACTTTCATATACGTCACTTTGTGGGGCCCAGATGGAACCAAAAAGTCCAGACATTGGAGACAAGCTTCGGGTGCTTGTGAGGTAGGGCTGAGGTGTACATGAGGAGGGGGAAAAAAAGAAATTTTTTAGAAAGGCAACATCAAAGTTGGACACCACAGTGCTACCCATCCAAGTCACTGGGAAGTCATTAAACTATTCTCAACCCTCTGGGTTGCCTCAAAGCCATTTTTCTCAGAGTGTTGTGAAATCTTCATCTTCCTGGATAAAGTTATTTTCAACCCAAGAAAGAACCCTTAGGTCAAATGCCCTTGATCTGTAAAACATGTCTTGAGTGGGTGCCAGAGTGAGGAGGCACAGGGCTCTTGGGTGCTGACAGGCAGGAAGCCCTCAGGACCCACTCATGGACCAGTGAGCGACCCTCTCTGAGCACAGAGGAAAATGTCAACAGGACCACAGAGACACAGCTGGGTCACAGAGGGCTTCCCAGCCGGAATTCAATTTTATCGACCCATCATCATTGCTCTTCCGTGTCCTCTGGGTAGCCTTTCTCATTCAGAGTGGTTAGACAACCCATGTCCCCGAGCTCCCACCTGTCTGACTACGCCTAAGGCTCTATCAGAAGGTGGCTAGCCTGGCTTTTGGGATCTAAAGGACACAAGTCAGGCTTTGGCCGATCTGAACCTGACCCTGAAGTGAAGTGAGACCAGGATTAAAGGAGGACCAGAAAGAACTTGGAGCTGCCCCTGGGTCACGGCACTGACCGGAGAATTGAGGAGACCCGCGTGTCCCCAGGCAGTCGGCATGTTGGGTGGGGGGCTCCAGGTAGACGGAGAGCTGTGATCCATAAAGTCTGTCTGAATTTCGGCAGGACAAGGGAAGCCACTGGGGTAATTCATGTTTTCTACAAAATTGGAAGACAACACAGGTAAACATTTTTATGGTGAGATCTGAATTCTAGCTCTCAGGCCAAAAGTTTTCAAGGCCTTCCCATACCTCTGAGATAAAGACCTGTGTGTTGTAAGGGCCCCCTACGGGCCCTTACACTGTCATTCTCAAGGTTAAACCTATTTAGCAGATAAGAGAGGCTACCTGGGAAGCCCTCTGGAAGGAAGGTCCTTCCTCTGGTCTTGATGTTCTGTATTTGACGATTTGATGGGAGACTTTCTAATAAAGACTACTGCACACTGGACCCGTGTCAGGATTCTTACCAGCCCTTAACATGGGCTTTTATTACCTGTTGGGCCAACCTCAGCTTCCTGCAACGTACACCCTATGGAGACACCAGAGCAATATGAAACCAGCACTCTTAGCTAAGTAGGAAGGTACAGCTGTCCCCCCTTTAGCCACGGGAGATATGTTCCAGGACCCGCAGTGGATGCCTGAAGCCGTGGACCCTCCCCAACCCTATGTATGTTATGTTTTCTCCCTATACATAAATACCTGGGGTAAAGTGTAATTTATAAAGCAGGCACAGGAAGAGATTAACTAATAAAATATAAAATAACCACATACTGTAACAGAAGTTATGGAATGTGCCTTCCTTTTCTTTCCCTCTCAGGGTATCCTGTACCGCACCCACCCTTCTTGGGGTGCTGAGAGATAGTAAACTGCCTACCTGAGGAGGTGAGGGGAGGTGAAGGAAAGACCTTGTGACAGAGCATCAGGCTACTAGAGACCTTCCCACAACACATCAGCAGGAGGGTCACCTGTTGTGGAAGGCAGCTGACCAAGGTAACCAAAACCACAGAAAGCACAACCTGGTGTTAATGGGGCGCTACTGTGATACACACGAGCCTCCCAAGCCCGGGAAGGAAGTCACCACAGCACACCCCTGTGGTTAGCATGGAGCAAGGCAGGTATCAAACTCCAGTGAAGGCCCTGTCCTTAGGCCACTTAGAGCTTCCCTGAACACTATGAGAAACCGTGATCACTCTCTCATATATAAGAAGAACATTGTGAAGCTTATCAGGGAAATCTCATAGCTATTATTGTTTACCATTACCGATGCTGGAGCCCAAGCACCAGCCATTTCCCCCAGTTTCCCCTCCTGGCTCTCTGCTCTGTCTTTTGCTGCACCGCTCAGGGTCAGAAGAGTTGGACCCCACTGAGGAACAAGCACGTGCATGTTTCCATTTCACACAGGACTTGTCTGCCTGGGAAGTAGAGCAAACATCTAAAGCCTCAGCCTCCCGAAGGAGAATCTCCAATCTTAGTTCCACGGAAATCCAAGTGACCCAGGTCTACCAAATCCAAAGGACTAAATAGGTTGGGGTTGCTTGTAGAAGCTCCCAGCCAGGTTGAGAGGGCTTTTGAGGCCATCTGAAATTACACACAGCCGGCTTGCACAACTGAACCCGCATGAAGCTACTCAGCAGTTTCCTGTAAGGTCATTCTCAAAGGTTCTCACTGTTAAAAGCACATTCTCCTTTTTTAAAAAAATTCAATGTAATTAAATACAGTGTATGATTAATTTCAGGGGTAGAATTTAGTGATTCACCAGTTGCACATAAAACCCAGTGCTTATCACATCATGCACCCTCCTTAATGCCCATCACCCATTCACCCCATCCCCTCAGCGACTTCTCCTCCAGCAGCCCTCAGTTGGTTTCCTAGAGTTAAGAGTCTTTCACGGTTTGTCTCCCTCTCTGATTTCGTCTTATTTTTCCTTCCCTTCCCTTATGTTCCTCTGTTTTGTTTTTAAAGGCACATTCCTAACAGACATATAACAACGAAAAACCAAGCTCATGAATACGGAGAATGGACTGGGTTCTCAGAGGCAGGGTCGGGGGTGGAGGGGAGTGGGGGATGTATGCAAAATGGGCAAAGGTGCTCGAGCAGTACAAACTCCCCGTGATAAGATGAGTCAGGACTGCAGATACAATGTACTGTCGTGATGAGCAGAGTTATTAATGATATCCTCTCATGTATTTGTAAGATGACCTAAGAGAGATCTTAAAAGTTTTCCTCACAAGAGAGAACATGTGTGACCATGTTCGAGGATGGGTGATGACTAGACTTACTGCAGCCGTCACTTCCCAGTACGTACCAAAGGCCAATCATTATGTCCTACACCTAAAACTAATACAATGTTCTGTGTCAATTACATCTAAGTTGCTTTAAGAAAGTACGTTCTTCTGCAGTTAGTGCCTCAGGCCCACCCGCTTTCTGCTTTGACTTTTCTGAGAGTAAAAGAATGGCATCAGATCGTTCAAGTAGCTTTTACCTTCCGGAAAGGCATTATAATCATTCAGTTCCAACGGACAGTACACGCTGGGGAACTGGCCTTCGCACGCTGCGCTCCAGTCAATGAAACTACTACAAAACACAAGAGGTTTCGTTTCAGAAACAGGACATCAAAAGACCGTGTAAAGAAAGAGGAAAACAATTCTGTGGCCCAGCACAGTAATCACTGCTCATCCCTCAGTTTTGGAAGAGAAAAGATGTACTTTCTCGAGTCATGGGATCAAAGACTTCCCGACCGACCGAATGCTCCCCACCAATGACTCAGCCTGGTGGAATGAACGACTCAGGCAAGGAGCTTGCTTCCTTGGTCACCCTGGTGGGCTAACTCTAACCTAAGGCAGATCCAAGGCTGTGGCTTTTGGAGCACTCTAGGAGAGGACTGCACCACCCCCAGGCTCTTGGCCAACACCTGCAGGTACTGCTTTAAAGTGCCCCACCCCCCAGCAGGGTCGGTGTTTGTTTCGGGGGATGGGGGGGCCACAACCAAGACTGATTCGCAACAGATCCTTACATCACAGTTACAAACCGGAGTCTCATGACAGATAGAAAAGAGTAAATACGCCTGGGTGGCTCAGTGGGTTAAGCCACTGCCTTCGGCTCAGGTCATGATCCCAAGGTCCTGGGATCGAGTCCCACATCGGGCTCTCTGCTGGGCAGGGAGCCTGCTTCTCCCCTTCCCGTTCTGTCTGCCTCTCTGCCTACTTGTGTGATCTCTGTCTGTCAAATAAATAAATAAAACCTTTAAAAAAAAAAAAGAAAAGAGTAAATACCACTGTAATAAACGGAGCCAAAAAAGAAAACTTCAGATTCTGTGATGAGACAGAGATGCTGACATTTTCTCAAGTTCTCACCGCTGAACGTCTTTGACGTCCAACAGCAAATTAAAGAAACGGCTCGAGTGGAATGGTCTCTCAATATGCAAACTATCTGATCTTTCTTAATGTTTTAAATGTGTTCATGATGGATGCCATGGAAAAGTGGAAAGCACTGCTTCATCAGGTGGTAGGAATTGTGAGTGACTGCTTTCAAACTGGCCTCTATTAACAGACCATCTTTTCAACTTGAGGAAAGTAATGACGTGGTGAACAGCTCTGTTATTCTTCTTTCCTATTTCTCTCCCTCCTACTTTGTTGTTTTCTAAGACATCACAATGCAACTCCAAGAGGCAGATGGTGACATCCAGCGGAGGTACACTGGGGAAGGAAGCCTGGCCCCCAGTTTTGTAAGGCCCACCTAACAGACTGAACTCCAATCCCCTCCGCAAGTCCTCGGGCTAAGCAAGGCAATGACCGGAGAAGGGATTCCGTACCTATTATGCACGGGGGCCCGGCCCTGCATCACGCCAGGCACGCTGTTCTCCACAGCACAGTTGAAGCTGCTTGTCACGCACACGGGCTGCGTGGGCCACAGGTCTCCAGCTGGGTAAAGACCTGAGGAAGAGAACAGGTGCTCTCAATCTATCCTCTTCCCTCCTCAGCCCACATCCCATCCTTCCTACAACATTCCTTCTTTCTCCTTCTAGAAAACACTTCCTGCAAGTCACCCACACACGCTGACCATTTATGCCTTCCCTGATCCCAAAAGGGTTTGGGATATACTTTTAGGATATATAGTGGGAAGATGGGGTTTAAGGAGAATGGCAATGTTCCACTGACAATTCAACCATAGCAAGTCCAAAATGTATCCAAGGAACGGCACAGAAGCCTATGCTTTCACAGTCGGCTCCAAGATGGAGGGCAGTTTTCACATCTAGCAGAATTTATACATGCAAAAACAAGTGTATTAGAGCTCAATGATGCCATGGGGAGTGAGCACCAGGCTTATCTTGCCACAATCCCTGACCTTAGCCAAGAGGAAGCAGGCACTAGAAGAGACAGGAGATGCAAGAGCCTCGCTTACAAGGCAGGGGCAGTGCAGTCAGAGGCCCCTGATGACACAGGTCCTGAGGGCCGGTGCCTTCAGAATGCATGGGAGCCCAGCGACATGGCTTGAACCAGAGGGCCCGGTCCCTGCCCCCAACCTACTCATCTCCACAAGTTCCCTGTCCTGCCATGTGGAGGAACCCCTGGCTGGTGTCTGGAGTGAGAGTCTGCCCTACCTTTATCTTCTTCAACACACGTAGGCCCGGCAGGGAGGTTGGGACAGGGAGGTTCCGCATACTGTGGCAGATCATTCATGTTTCTGTGGGGAAAGCCAGAAAATGAGGATCTACAATTTCTTCTGTAAAAGGATGTACCAACTCTATTCAACCATGTCTTGAGTTTTACAGGAATTCTTCCCTCAAGAAACATAAATGCTAGAGACACAAAGGTACATGGCCAGAAAAGGGTTAAGGTTACCAAATTTCCAAGACCCAGCAAAGCCTGTTTTTAATAAACAACAAAATCAGTGTAACTGAGGCCCACTGCAGGCTCCCGTCTGCCCAGCACCGGCCGGCAGCTGGCGTCAGTCCCTAGTTAGTGTAGGTTCCCTGCTCGCAAACAGTCCACAGACAGCTTGCCTCGCCCCCTCTGCTGAACCTTTTTCACATGTGCATCTATTTAATGGTAACGACAGCCCCCTGTCTCTCACCACGTGAGAAATGTGTTCACGTTCTCCCTTGAAAACCCTCTGCTGCTGCGTCCCTTCCTCTTGTCCTGCTCAGTAAGAGCCACTTGTCTATTTTGTCTGATGGGGCAGCAACCACCACACAGTGGAGTTCTAACCATGTGAGTACCTGCTTGCTTCCTGTAAAACTCCCTGCATCATCAGGGCTCCATTTTATTTCAAGTCCCAGCGAGGAGGGGATGACGCCCATCCCTACTGGGATAACTGCTGTTTCTCTTTCTGCTTTCAGGAATGAGATGGGTTCTTTTTCTTTTTTCTTTCTTTTTAAGATTTTATTTATTTGTGTGAGAGAGAGCACAGGCACACAAGCTAGGGGAGGGGCAGAGGAAGAGGGACGAGCAGACTCTTCGCTGAGTCTGAGCTTGGAGCCCAATGGAGCCCCAATGTGGAATTCGATCCCAGGACCCTGAGATCATGACCTGAGCCGAAGGCAGACGCTTTACCAACTGTGTCACCCAGGCCCCCCAGAAAGAGGATGTGTTCTAATGTGGCTATATCACTGGCAGCAATGGGGCTCCCAGAGACATCTCCACAAGGAACATATGTACCCAGAAGGATCCTGTTTGCTGAATTATTAGCAAAACTGGAGGTTACTTTCTCTCATTCTTAAAAATCTTTCCTATTTCCACTGCAGAACCAACTATAAAGCAGCAGCACAATGACAGAAAAAGCATTAAGTATATAAAACACACTGTCAGAGAGAGTGAGAAACTTACGTGGGATTGCAGATGTTATGAGAAAGATTCAAGGAGATGGGAGTTTCTGAAGAAAAGTCATTTTGTGGAACACTGTCTCCTGTGTAAAAGCAAAAACAATTATCACAAGGTTTTACAAGTGTAATTCAACTGTATTATGTGTTAAAAGTGCACACTGCTGGGGCACCTGGGTGGCTCAGTGGATTAAGCCACTTGCCTTCGGCTCGGGTCATGATCTCAGGGTCCTGAGATCGAACCCCGCGTCGGGCTCTCTGCTCCGCGGGGAGTCTGTTTCTCCTCTCTCTCTGCCTGCCTCTCTGCCTACTTGTGATCTCTGTCTGTCAAATAAATAAATTCTTAAAAAAAAAAAAGTGCACACTGCTAATATCACTAACCCCAAACGAGCAATTTATTTCTCACTTCTGACTGATTTTCATATTCAGTAATTTCATTTTTTTAAAAAAAATCTATTATGTTTATCTTTTCATTGAAAACTTACTAAAAACTCAACATTTAAATCTATGAATTTCGGAGTCACAGTGTTTTAATTGTGGAAAAAAGCTGAAACCATTAATATTATGTAAGTTTCTCACAGGGATTTTTCTGATAGAAGAAATCTTGCCATATAAATTGACCCCTGCAGTTTGTGACACTATAGGAAGTGTATGGAGGTAAACATAAGTTTAGAGAAGAAACATGGAAGTCATCTGTAATCATGCTGCCGTTCAGCATGAGGTATATTTCCTTACAAACTCTTTTATGTGTACACATGTGTGGAAAGCTGGGGTCATGCTTCCTACGTACTTTGTCTTTACAGTCTCTTACACCATTAATTATACTAGGGACACTTTCCCGATAGTACATAACCTTCGGAAAACTTACAAACCACATGTTAAGCCACTGTACAGCAAGCAACACCATCAGTAATTATCATCTTGCTCCTGTTGGCCTTCCTCAAGCTCAAGCAGCACTTCTATTCTTTGTTACTGAGGACTGATTTTTATTTTACTTTTTTTAAAGATTTTACTTATTCACCTGGCAGACAGAGATCACAAGTAGGCAGAGAGAGAGGAAGGGAAACAGGCTTCCCGCAGAGCAGAGAGCCCGATGCAGGGCTCCATCCCAGGGCCCCGGGATCATGACCCGAGCCGAAGGCAGAGGCTTTAACCCACTGAGCCACCCAGGCACCCCTGAGGACTGATTTTTAAAAACCTTGAGTTATGCTTTGTCTGGCAACCTTTGTCTTCAGTGGTGGATGGAGCTGTGCTTGGTGTAGGCTGTGAAAACCAAGCTCCCTCAGGCCACGTGCATCCCTGCTCTCACAGCACCTGGGCGTGCCTGCCTTCATCTGAGTCTGTGCCGGTCTCCCGCAGCGGCGTCCCCCAGAGAGGGCAGGACTGCTGTGTTTCTCGGGCACCAAGATCTTATCTTTTTGTGCCTAAAGCACAGTACCCAGTAATAAACAGTGCATATCAGTGATATTAAAATTTTGTGGAGGATCATTAAGAAACAATGTCTCAAAACAATGTCTCAATGTCTCCTGGCGGGTGGGGAAGCTGATAATGAAACACAATGTCTCAAAACAATGTCTCAATGTCTCCTGGCGGGTGGGGAAGCTGATAATGAAACACAGCCTGAAGACACACGTGGGTGCCTTGTGTAGGTTTTTATGGCTATTGTGCCCCGTCTCTCAGATAAGACCTTCTTTTATTGGTCTCACCACTGGGAGGAGACAGAGGCTGCTGAAGGGAGCTGTTGGTGGCCTGAAACAGCCTGTCTGGGGGAGAAGACAGGGTTTGAGCCACAGCCCCTGGGTGGTGAGCAAACTGGGGTGTAGAACAAGCCGCCAACCCCTCTGAGCCCAGGGCCACTGGCTCTGTCTCTCAAGGCTGTGTGGGAGCCATGCCAGTGTGACCAGCAAATGAAGGCCTCACACTTGTGAGCTTCTCAATCTCATCACCATTTCCTCACACAAAGACTAAGTTTACTATTTTGAAAACAACAGTGAAAAGGAATGAACTCCATCTTTATATGGTCATGGAGCTTAAAAAAACACCGAGTGAAAGAAGCAAGACGCAGAATGATATACGGAAGTACAATTTCCTTTATGTAAGTCACAAACGTTCTATACTCTGTTGATGGACGTATGCAGGTAAACAAAATAGGGACTAAAAGAATACATGCCAAGTTCATGACAGTGAACAGTGATTCTCTTGAGGAGGCCAAAGTGGGACAGACTATAAGGATTTAAAAAAAAAAACTAATGAATGGGTATTATAGAAGACCAATGAATCACAGATCTGTACCCATGAAACAAGTAATACATTCTAGGTTAATTAATTGAATTTAAATTTTAAAAAATTAAGAAAAGAAGATAAATATAACAAAAGTAAGTTAATTCTTTGAATTTTCCCAAATTTTCAAATTTCTCAAAAATAAGAGACATCAATGTTCATAACAGCATGGTTCAAAGAGCTAAAGGTGGAAACACCTCAAGTGGTTATCAACAGATGAATGGATAATTTAAATGCTGCATATACCTGCAATGGAATATTACTGGGCCTTAAAAAGGAAGAACGGATGAACCTTGAAGAAATTACACTAAGTGAAATGAGCCAGACACAAAAGGACAACCACTGTGTGATTCTACTTAGACGACAGAGTAATCACTGGAGACAGGAAGATAGGAGATAGGAAGTAGTGGAGAGGCTTCAGGGGCTGGGGGAGTGGGGACTGGATGGCCCTTGTTTAAAGGTGCAGAGTCTGTCTGGGCTGATGAGAAGATCCAGGAATGGATGGTGGTGATGGTTACACCTCAGGAGCGCTCTTAACGCCACTGAATGGTATACTTAAAAATGGTAAATTCTGTTACAACTATTTTACCATAAAAAATGTGCAAGAACTAAAATAAATGTGGGCGTTCTTTGAACCGGTTCAAAGATAGACATGAAAATGATGATGATGATGGGATGCGGAGGGGAGGGGAGGGGGAAAAAAGGAAGGAGGAAAAAACAAGAGAGTGAATCAAATCCACAGCTAAGTCAATACTCCAATCAGCAGTCCTATGTGTGCTCCAGGCTTGGAAGGCAGATCCAGGCCTGGTACGGGGCTCAGGGGCAGCCGGGGAGGAAGGCCGGGGGGCGGCCCCTAGGACTCACCAGCTGGCAGGAAGTGCGGAGGGCCCACCGCAGGCTTCTTGTCCCCATCGGAGCTGCTGCTGCTCCAGCTGCCCCAGCTGCCCCGGCTGGCCCGCACACTGCCTGAGGAGCTGCCGCAGTCTGAGCTGGAATCAGAGCAAGGCTTCTCCACGCACTTCTTCCCAGGCTTCGGGTAGTAGCCCTCTGCAGGAAGGCAGAAAGACGTCACGTTCATTTAAACAATTTTCCACTAGCTGCCATGTCTCCTCGAAGGAGAGAGCTGAAGTTGTGACAGAGGCCACATTCAGCTTCGGGGTGGGCTCCCTCTGCTCATCCAGGGAGAAGGAAGTTATCTGAGACCAACGAGGGGACCTGAAGGGACGGTGGGTGATGAGCTCTGTGTACTCTGCCTATGGGATGGACACTCCCACCTGTCCGGGGCTCAGGCCGTCCATACCAGTGATAACCATGATTTAATGATGGTTCTGGAAATAAACACTTCAGGGAGGAAAATAGTCTGCTCAACCAGATTGAAAATTTATAGGAAATATCTCCCTCGCTTTTATGAAGATTTCCACTAAGAGCTTCCAAGTATTATTTATGTGTGGGTAGAAAGAACCTCCAATAAAACCAAAAAGGCACATGTGTGTCAAGGGAATGAACGAGAGGACAGAGAGAGAACCTCACTAACACTTGTCAGCTTGTGTATCTGCCAGCCTACGTGCACTGACGTGGACGTGTGTCTGGAGACATAGGTGCTAGCCGGGAGGATGACAACTTCCCCACCACCTCCCCAACATGTACAGTCAGCTTCAATGGCCCTTGAGCCTCCCACTATTCTCTGCCCTACCTTGGACCTAGCTCTGGGGGCCCTCTACCTCCCACTCCCAGAGACACTGCCCAGCCGTTCTTGGGCGGGCCAGCAGCCTGCTCTATAGGAACCACCTGGCTCATGTGTGTGAGAAGAAGACAGTTCTCTCCTGGTCAACCCCTGAGAGTAAGCAAGCACTGTGCCTTCAGCACTCTGCATGGGGAGAGTGGAGAATGGCCAGGTTTTAGGGGAAGGGGGGAGTGCAGAGGGGGCAACACTTGAGGCTGTCCAGGTTCAAAACAATCTCAGGTTTCCAGTCTTATTCTGACAGCGGTCCATTCAGGCTTCCGTAAGCGAAGGTGCCTATAAAGTGATCATCTCAACACCCATGGCTTTACACTGGATACATTCACCGCTTGCTGTAGTTACATACCTGCCTCTCCCTGTGCAGCCGGTAAGCTGCTTCCAATGCCAGCATCTGGCTTACAGACTTCCCCAGGATTTTCCTGTATACACCAGTTTCTGACATTGATGTCACCGCTCAGCTCAGACCTTTCATATTCACTACACACAAGTTTTAATTCACTCTGCTCAGAAGGCCTACAAGAATCACAAAAATATCACATCCGAATGTTATCATCAATCCATCCTTGATATCCAGGAGACTTATCAGAGCTGAAAATATAAACCTGGGACAACTCAAAACCTCTCTTCTTAGGGTTTTGGGGGAGAAGACAGAGTTAGAGAAAGATAAAAAAAAGACTAAGATTTTTGCTGTTTTAGAACTACAATCAATTTGGAGCTCATTTAATCCACTTCCTAGTTCACAGTAAGAAGACTAAAACTCCACAAGGTTAAATGAGTCCCTCCAGCATCTCATAAGCAGCAAATCCAGGACCAGAACCCAGGTCTCTTGGCCCATCTTCCTTGGCTTTAGCGTAAAGTATGATTCTCAATAGACGAACCTGCTCCTTCGTGTCTGGGGGAAGGTACTGAGTGTTGATTTAAATCTTTTCTCATCCATTCATTTAGCAAACATTTGTTGAATGACTACTATATGCCATGTATTGTTAGGCAAGGTGTACCATTTACAAAGCATACAGTTCTTTCCCCAAGGAGTTCACGGCCCAGTGATAGTATCTCTTTACTAGACTGTAAATTCCTTGAAAGAAAGAACCATAATGGTTTTGCAAATGGCGATACAGAAATGGGTAGAGGACACCATAGGAGTACGCAGATGGCTAGTCACATGGCCCAATATCTGTACCTCCTGGCAAGTTTGTAGGATGGCAGTTATGAAGGCAAACCATGTGAGCCATAGCACATGATTTCACAGGCTTCTGACCACTCAAGGTAAAGAGTGTAACAGACATAAGAGCTAAGGAAACAGACAAACCTACTTCTTAAGCATCATGTTCTCAAAAAGTTCTGATTAGCTATAAGCTACTTGACAGTTCTATTTTAACAACTTATTCCTTTAGCATGTCAGAAATCTGCTTGGTGAAATTCTACTTGATTTTTGTATTTTCCTGTATGTTCATATCAGGAAAATATAAGACTTTATTTATTTTTTTTTAAGATTTTATTTATTTGATAGAGAGACACAGTGAGAGAGGGAACACAAGGGTAAGTGGGAGAGGGAGAACCAGGCTTCCCGCTGAGCAGAGAGCCCGATGTGGGGCTCCATCCCAGGACCCTGGGATCATGACCTGAGCCGAAGGCAGACGCTTAACGACTGAGCCACCCAGACGCCCAAGACTTTATTTTTTTTAAAAAAAGATTTTATTCATTTATTTGACAGAGAGAAAGAGAGAGAACACAAGCAGGGGGAGTGGCAGGCAGAGGTCGAGGGAGAAGCAGGCTCCCCGGGGAGCAGGAAGCCCGATGCTGGAATTGAACCCAGGACCCTGGGATCATGACCTGAGCTGAAGGCAGATGCTTTAAAAGACTAAGCCACCCAGGAGCCCTGAAAATGTAATACTTTCAATATATGTAAAAAGAACACAAGGTGCAACTTTCCTTTCTACAAGATACCACATTGCAATTTTAAAATAATTTAGCTGAAGTAAGAAAAATCGTTACCAATCAACAGTTAGGATTTGGTATTAACAACAAACTAACAACCAGTCTGTTATTTTTTCATCTTTGCATTTTCTGTGTGCTCAGTGTGAGCCAGGGATCTTGGAGCAGCTGACCGTTCTCCAGCAGAGCATACAACACGGCAATGCCGAATCACTGGCTCTCAGCTCCAGCCGCCTCGGGGACCTAGGGACAGTCCCATGAGCAGCATCGTATGTGCTTCCCATGCTGTGGTCCTTGCCTCCACGGGGGCTATGCTGTGGAGTCCCCTTCCCACGACAAGCGCAACTGCAGCAATGTGGGGCCACTTCCATAGGAAGATTTGGAGCCACTAGAGAACAGTTGGGCAAAAACACATACAAATACCTAACTGAGCCTACAAGAAAGAAATCCCCAGAAGACAGAACTCAAAAGGAGCAAAAGCCAGAAGGGTGAAGGTGGAGGGACTACTCAGGAGGAAAGAGGCTTTCAAGCCCAGGGGCTGGGTTTTAATTCCTTGCTGAAGGACAGTCACACACAGGAGTCAGGCAGCCAGAACTGTTTTCCTAAATAAAACTACGGTCCTTGAAGGAGGCACTGTCAGTGCAAGAGACACCAGAAAAGCTCCATCCATGGACTCAGGGAGGAAAAGGCAGGAGAAAGCATCTCTACTGGAGTCTCTCAACTTGGGCACATGCTGAGTGTTTAGAAGTCTAACCCAAGAAATAAAAAATCAGAGACTATACCCCCAGGTGGATTTGAAGTCAAAATGTGTGCACTACTGGGACGCCTGGGTGGCTCAGTCAGCTGAGCATCTGCCTTCGGCTCAGGTCATGATCTCAGGGTCCTGGGATGGAGCCTGGCAGAGGGGCAGGGCTCCCTGATCAAGGGGCGAGTCTGCTTCTCCCTTCTTCTGTGACTACCCCCGCACACACCCCCCTTCCCCGCCGCCACTTGTGCTAAGTAAATAAAATCTTAAAAAAAAAAAAAAAATTGGTACTGCTGTACTGTTGAAAAAAAATACAGGGGATTCCCGCATAAACACTACCCAGTGCCTTCATTTTACTGATAAGCAAACAAAAGCTCAGGGAGATTGAGTGACCTAAGGAAGCAAGGTTTCCAAAAGAGAATACCAATTCTGGCTCATACCTTATTGTGTAAGAACCTAGCTTCTGTGGGACTGAACCTCAGGTTCTGGGAATGGTGACTCTTTTCTTTCACTAGGGAACTCCACATGGTCGAGGGTAATGCGGGAAAGGGGAGGCCTGCCGGGACCCAGCTGATTTCACCCTCACCTGCCACAGGAACGCTCCGGCCTGTGGCCCTTCACAGGCCGAGTGAAAGCAGGGGCACAGAGGAGGCGTTGTGCTCTTTCTTTAAAACCTCCTATAGCTTTGAGCATTTTTTAAGGTAAAAACACAAAAAAATCTATTCACTTTCAGGTAGTTAATAATATAAAGGAAAATATAACAAGAATACATATTAATTTTAATAACAGACTTTTTCATCAATATTCTATTCTCAGTATCCAACATCACCAAAATAAGAGCAAAAGATAACAGCTAGGTGTAAAATTATAGAATAAAAAAAAAACAGAGGAACATTTTAAAGGGACTGTAAGAATGAACAAACCTCAAGACCTGAGCAGCACCCCGTTTCTTTTTTCTACACGTTCGAGTCTTATTCCAACTTAAATTTTGGAAATTTCCTTCTTTTTTCTCCTGAAGCTTCTTCTTCCTATAAGGATCTTCTTGCTACAGAAAAAGAAGAAACCTTAAATAAAGGTTTAAACTGACTAAACGTACATTTAAAAAACCTTTTTTTTTTTTTTTTTTAACTTTTGAAGACCAACTCTATACAAATTCACAATGTTCCAACACTGGTGAAAATGGAGACATACATTTCTCAATCTCCAGTCTGTTTTCATTCCCCTGCCTTCTCTACCTCTCTCCTTCTTGGCAAAATGAAGAAACAATTGTTGCCTACAGATTCCAAAGGGGCTAAAAAGGAAAAACATCTGTTAGCAATTTAGGGTCAGCTTGCTGTTAACTTCGGCAGCAATAAATTCTCCGACTTCACCTGTTAATTTGGTATGTGCAATTCACATGAGTTACTACTGAAGAAAAGTCATGTAAAACCTCAACGGAGGGATAATTCGTCCATTGCTGTTTTTATTTGTTTACGGAAAAACTTTCGGAGACAGCCGATATCCGTTGAATGTGTCAAATAGTTTAAGCTTTTGTAAATAAGAATGTGTTTGATGTTTTTTAAATGTGGTTTTGCAAATCTTAATTTAGCATGAAATACATATATATCTATCCATTATATATATGTGTGTATATACACAAATTTTAAAAAATTACACATATGTGTGTGTATATATTCATGCATATTTATACACACACACATATAATTTTTTTAATTTGGGCCTTTTCCTTTTATGTTAGGCACAGTCTGTTAACTGGCCCAAGGGGAGGAGAAGTCCCCTGCCCGATAGCATTCTGAAGCAGCTCCTGCCTTCGAGTTCTCAAGTCCTCATATACTCTCTCTCTCTTCCTTCCACCCCCCTGCCCCTTTAAAGCTCAGGTACTGCCGTCAGGTGGGAGGAGGTACAGAGCTCACAAATGGAGACCTGAAAAATGCATCCTCAGGGACCTCCCAGAAGCAAATCCCTCAACTTGGTGAGTATATTCCTACAGACCCTCAGGATTCACATCTCATAAAGAATAAAGCCCGGTTCATTTTACCTTCTCTTTTGAGAAGGTTGGTCCAAGAATCAGAGCTGGAAAATGCAGGACGTTCTAACACACTTGCCTGACACACATGACTTGGAAGAAGAAAAATAAGAGGTTTCAAATGCCTAAGTGTTACAGATCTAGGGTATCCAAAGCCTCAGGTATCTATTAAAGCAGGAGGCTTACTACAATAAATACTAGACAGAAACTGAAATTGTAATTGCACATGTGGTGGACTAATGGGATTTTCGTTTTTTTAATACTCCTTTAGTTTCTCCCCCAGTACGTATTAACTTTTTTCTGATTCTGAAGGTATTTTAAAAACAAGACAGGTTAAACACACAAAGCCCTATCTTATAGGATCTTAATGCTAACTGAAGTTTGAGGCTCAACAAACACATTAATAACATATGATCAGACATTCTCCAAAGTTAAACATCGGCTATATACCATATTTATTCATGTACTGGTCCTTGTATATTCCCAGCTTTGGGAGAGAAAAGGATTCCCCTCTCCTGGGGCCAAGAAAGACTGTGCATCACAGAAGTCCTTGAGCCTTTCTGTCCCTCCAGAGTCACATACAAAGAAAGGATCTGTTTCTAAGAGGGGTCAGAGAAAGAGTGAGCTGGTCAGCGGCCACTATGACACCTGGTTGCCTCTCTCAGTTTGGTGAGAGATGCCATTCTGTGCAAACTAGAAAGAATACAGAGACGTGGAACAGGGCGGTCCGAGGCATGGCTGCTGTCTCTGAATATGAGCCAGAGTGATTACCCCAAGAGTGCTCAGCACGCTGGACTCGGGTGTGTGGAATGACTGAGGAGCAACGTCCATGAGCAAACAAAGTAGGGCACAGAAAAAGAGTGTGGACAAAAGGGGGAAAAGACAGAGGACATATGGAGGAATGAATGGCCTTTGTGTGTGTGTACACACGTGCGTGTGGCGGGGGAAAAGGAGGGAGGGAAGAACAGCAGTGAGGAAGAAGGGCCCTGGTGGGGCTCGAGGAGAACAGGCCAGCCCTGGATGTAGCAGATGGTAGGGAAGGGGGGTGCAGGGGAGGACACCAGAGACCCAAAGCAACAGACCTGTCAAGAAATGAAAGGGAGAAAAAAAAAAGAAATGAAAGGGAGAATAAAAGGAGACTCTGGCTCTTTGCTTTTTGGTGGAGAGGGAGTCACACAGAGGGGGAGGCTGGCCCAACCAGGGGAAGAGCCCAGGGAGAGTTGCAAGTAAGATCGTAGCTCTGAGGCCAAAGAGCCTGGACTGAAGCTCACCCCATGCTTTTTACTGGCTGTGCAATCTTGAGCAAGTTACTCAGCTTCTCTCTGCCTCCATTTCTTAGATCTTCTTCAACAGGCTGTTGTGAGAAGAAAACAGCCTGACCCAGAGCCAGCACTTTACAGAAGATGCCCTATTCTCACGTTATTGAATTACTTGAACTCGTGAAGTTCTCGGAAATCCCTGCTAGAAGGAACAGTTTCACTGATTATGCGGGGGGCAAATAAAAAGATTTCCTGAAACTTTAATAAAAGCAAACAAAGAAATCAAAGGAGAGAAATCACTGACCCCCACAAAACATTCTTCGAGCTACTGCATAGAAGTAACAGCAAATAAAAAATAAGAGGGAAAGGCAGACTATGGGAAAAAACCACACACTCCTTCTGATAGGCAGAGTCAATTCCGTGCCATATGTTCTGACGGAAAATAAGAAAAACACGGGCAACAGAAAAGTGGGCAAAGTGCATGACATACAAATTTGCAAAAGAAATATAAAAGGCTAAAAACCATGAAGACTCCATCCAAAATATTTAATAATAAAGTATGCTTTTAGGAAAGGAAAATTATAGATCAGCTTGTAGCTCATCTTTCCGTGCTGGTTTTAAAAAACATAAGTGTGCTTATACTGCCTATTTGTGTCTGCAGACACTAGCAGAGGGCTGGGGAGGGAGAGGGCTGGGGAGACAGGGCTCTTAACAGAGTCTGCCTCTGGGCAGCACAAGTGGAACTGGGTGAGACATTCACTTCCGAACTACAAAAAAAGAAAGAAAAAAAGGAAGAGGGGTGGGAGGGAGGGAGAGATTTCAGGGTAGGATTTTGGGTGGATGATTTTTTACTTGTTTTTCAGAATTTTGCAAAAAAGGAAAGGAAGGAAAGTGCTCACTTTTCCCTGGTAAGAGATGCAAATTGGAATGAAAACAAAAGCTTTCTCCCATCACACTGACCAAGACTCTGCAAGGAACAATGCACAGTGTTGGTGGGAAGTCAGAGTTGTCCCATGGCATTGATGTGAATGAGAATCAGGACCACCTTTCCAGAAAGCAATCTGGAGCACGCAGGAAGACTCTCCTTAATTCTACTTCTAGAAATCTCTAAGAAGGATTCTTCAGGTATATAGGGAAGACTTAAGAACAATGTAAATCATCACAGTGCTATTTATGAAAATAAAAAGCTGTAAATAACTTTAATGTCTGACCACAAAAGAATGGTTTAGGATTAGAGCATAGTTAAATGATGGAATGTTATATAACCACTGGAAATAAATTTCCCCTTGTTCTGAACATGAGAAAGTGTAGAATTATAACATTATTAACAAAGCTACCTATACATAATGATGGTCCTGAGTTTTTTAAAAAGTTGCATGAAAAATACAGAAAAATGTACAAAGTATTCCATTTTGTATAGGCTTTTCTCACCCCCTTTTCTATGCTTTTGTAATAATCATGAGTTCCTTTTCTAAGAGAAAGAAAAATCTTTAAAAAAATAAAACAGCAGGGTTAGGGTTAAAATTTAGTTTGTAGCTCTCAAATCTGGGCTTCAACCTTCTTTGCCAATAAATCTAGAGGAATGTTTCCACATACTATAGACAGATTTATATAATTTTCTAAGCTGCAAAGTTAGGCCCTAAGAATGTACAAGAAAAACAAACATTGAGTACTGCCCTTGGGAATGTGTTTATTGAGAATGATTTCTCCAAATGAACAATGAAATGGGAAGCATACTTCTTGCTGGGTTTTAAAGAAGAGCTTTTAGCAAAACTGGGAGTGAGTCATGGAGACAGCCAAAAAAAAAAAAAAAAGATGGGGTCTACAGTCCCCCAGACCCTCTAACTCCCTGCAGCTTTCCTGCAGGGCTGGCTGCCATCTTTAGATGCACGGGCTCCGGACCAGAAAAGGAAGGAGGAGCTTACCCAATTGCTGGGACTGTGTACAAGCCAAGTCTGCGCTCCTGGGATAGAGAGAGAAAAGACAAGGCCCGTGACCCAAAAGATCGAATGGTTACAATACCCAGAGAAGAAAACAACAGGAAGAAATTAAGTAACGTGCCATGAGTCAGGGTACAAACAGAGAGGGCTGAGTCTGGCATGGGGGTGGAGGTGGGGGGTGGTGTCTGAAGTCCAGGAATGGCGCCCACTCGTGGCAGCACCACGGGGCAGGGCTCCTCGGGCGGCCCCTCCTCCTGAGGAACCTAAGAAGGACCTGTGGACTGGGTGAGTTCTGGCTGCTCCGCCCAGCACGCAAGCTATGCAACGACCCAGTGGTCCCATCTCAGGGCTGGTTTCCATCCCACAGCGGGGCCGCATGGAAGTCTGAAAGCCCCTAGCAGGAGGCTGCTGAAGTTCACTTCTTCACTTTACCCATCCCCTCCTCCCCCAAATTCATGGACCTTCTTTCTGCTCCTGAGAGCATGGCCCTTCTTGGTCTCAAGGGCCTCACTTTCTGTACATCTGGTGTACCTGCACCCTCGGGCCACGTGCAGCTTTACCACCACCTGGCATCACGCTCGGGCCCCGCTCTCCCTGTGCACACACACCGCAGAGAACTCAGTGCTGTCTCTCAGTTCTAACCTCCACAGCTCCCAAATCTCAAGCTCTAGGCCCAAGTTTGCCACGTAAGACCTACTTCTCTGGTTCCGTATCTCCCGCTGTCGGTCGCAATCACACAGTCATTCCCTTTAGACTGACCCCTTGTCAGCGCTTGGTACGTGAGCTACTCCAAGCACTTACCATGTTAACTCAGCAGTTCCTCCCAACCCTAGGATGTAGGCACGCTCTTAGTACCCTCATATGTCGGATGAGGAAACTGCAGCGTTAAGTAACTCGCCCAATGTTACAGAGCAAATAAGTGACGACCAGGATTCAAACTCAACAAGTCTGGCTGCAAAGTCCATGCTCTTAACATGCAACACAGCTTTGGTAAACATAAAAATGAACTCGTTGTGTAAGTCAGAATTCCCCATCTTCTCATTAGCTGGACTTAAAACTTAGGAGTTATTTTTGCAAACAGTTATATAAGAGAAGATAGTTCCTCTCCTTATGCAATTAGAGACAGGGAAATCCTGTTAGTTTTTCTTCTAGACTCTTACCCATTCTTCCTGAACTTCCCCCTTGCTCCTGCCCAAACGCAGCCTGACATCACACCTCCCAGTAGAGTAACAACCTCCTTGTTAGAAGAGAGCTGGTGTCCACTCCTGCCCCCTCCAGCCCAGCCTCCAGCTCACACTGGGGGTGCCTGGGTGGCACAGTGGGTTAAGCCTCTGCTTTTGGCTCAGGTCATGATCCTGGGATCGAGCCCCCCATTGGGGTCTCTGCTCTGCAGGGAGCGTGCTTCCCTTCCTCTCTCTCTGCCTGCCTCTCTATTTGTGGTCTCTGTCAAATAAAGAATAAATAAAATCTTTAAAAAAAAAACCACTTACACTGATCCTCCAAAAATCTATTATTCACACATTCATTCAAGCATTTACAAAACTGCGCTGTATGATCTCTGTAATAGGCATTCTGCCCATCTTTGTAAACCTGAATTAAAAAATACTGTTATGACCTTCAAGAAAATCACAGCCTCAAGGCTGTTTTCCAATTTTTATCCACCCTCCCTTCAACCACCCCCTAGTCCAGAAACCTTCCCTACTCCCTGTTCTTTGCACCAGGGTCCCCTAAACTGGCCACCCTGAAGCCAAATCTTCCAAAAAGATGTTGTTTGGACACATGTGCTTTTAAGACTCGGACTCTGAAGTTCCTTAGCAGACAAGCAACCATGCTCTGGTTCTCACAGATATTGTCACTTCCCACTGCTGGGCTCGCCCGAGTTCACCGCCTGCGCTTCCAGCCGAGAAGGAGCAGAGAAGGTCCAAACTTGAAATTAGTGAGCCAAGGCCTCTGCCATTTGGAATGACCCCCACTCTTCCCTCACATTACTTCCCATTCCCGACTCAGCCTCTTCCCAAAGATGACTTCCTACTGCTCCTGATTATGCCATGGGGCTCAGTGGGGCCGCTGCCCACCTTCCCTTCTCTGCCTGTCCACATTTCTCCCTCCTCTAGGAGCTTTCTATGCCCGCTGCAGGCTCACCTGACTTTTCCGCTCTCCGAAATCCCTTCCACTCTGTACTGATTGGGGCACTTAACTCCTGGACATGTCTTGTCCTTAAAAGACTGCCAATTCCCAGTTTGAGATGTCTAGGATATATTTATTTTGCATCATTTTCATGTTATTTAAATGAAAAATTGGTGTTTGTTATAAAGTTTAAGCAAAAATACAGAGATATAAAGAAGGAAAAAGATCACTGCAAACACCACTACTCAGAATAACCACAGTCTGCCACTGATTTTTTGGCAGATCTTGTTTTTGCCATCTCTCTATGAACCTACAGACATGTTTAGATGACAAGACAGATGATGGGAATAATTTATAATACTGGGACAATGTATTATTATTTTTTTAGTACATGTGCTGCTGAAACGAACATGACAATGTTATTATTTTTAAATAAAAGTTTAATGTTCAGTTTTATTTGAATTTAACACAAGAAACTGAAGTAGAATCCAGGGAACTGCCAACTTTCAAATAATTGTTTCTTCTCCACATGCTATATTAATGCCTTAAGGATCTCTCTAAGGTTAAGCAAAAGACCATGAAAGACATTTCCCCAAGTTTTCACCCTGTTAAATGATATGTTCAGTTTTACACAGTATTGACTCTCTACCAAGAAAAATAAAATTAAAACTCATTGTCACCTACCATTCAATACCACCTCCTGTTTCTGCAGCTTATGTTACTTTTTTGCTTTATTAAAGTTGTAATACATGCAATCTGTTCTGCAATTATAATTGCCAACTGTTTCGTCTTAGATCTGGATATAAAATGGATAGAAATCTCAACAGACCACTAACGCAGCTTCTATCTTGGTCGGCTAAATTTCATTAACTCCATTTATTTTTTTAAAGATTTTATTTATTTATTTGACAGACAGAGATCACAAGCAGGCAAAGAGGCAGGCAGAGAGAGAGAGGAGGAAGCAGGCTCCCTGTGAGCAGAGAGCCCGATGTGGGGCTCGATCCCAGGACCCCGAGATCATGACCTGAGCCGAAGGCAGAGGTTTTAACCCACTAAGCCACCCAGGCGCCCCACTGAACCACCCAGGCGCCCCTCATTAACTTCATTTTTTAAGAAAGGCTTATGATGAGTTCACTTGTGTTTAAGGACGCCGCTTCCTTGCTTTCTTTGTACTTGAGTGTCTCCTTGGCTGGAATATTCCTGTTCACATTTTTATCCTCTGAATGGTATGGCTCCACTCTTCCCTGGATCAGATGTTTCTACGAAGTCGGAGTGAGCCTGAGTGGGTGTTTCTCTATCTTCCTGACTTTGCACCATTGTTTATGTTTTAAGATCAGTAATTTAGCCAGGCTGTGCCTATATCCATTAGTACATATCAATTTTTCCTGTATACACAGTGTGCCCTTTCATTCCATAAATTCAATTCTTCCCTCCTATCAGGACAATATTCTTCTACTACCTCTCTGAATACCTGCAGATGCATTTGTTGGGCCATTTACTGAAACACTCATTATTCTTACATTGGACTGCTTTGTCTTCCTTTATCCCATATCTAAATGCTTCCAGATCTTCAATTTTTTCCTTCACACTCACCCTGATTATCTCAAAGCCTTTCTCAGGGTCAGCAATTCCATTTTTAGCAGCTGTGTGTAGAATGTCATTTGGCTTTTCATTTGGTTGCTTAGCTTTATAATATCTCTTTTAATCTCATCCTAGAATCTCAATTTGCCTTTTAAAAAAACTCTTATTTTATTGAGTTCACTATCTATAGTATGAAGTATTCTCAGAGTTATTAGGATCTTTACCTGTCTTCCACATTCTACTCCTTTCATTCACTTTTACTCTGCATGTGTGTGTGTGTGTAGTACACGGTATGCATCAATATCAGCATAGTTAGAATGCTATTTTTTTCCACTAGGCTTATACTAATACATGAATACCTCTGTTCTGATGTAAACTAGGTAAATTCTCCTAAACACCTTTCCCACCTTGATCGTGGACCTGTCTGCTTTCACCTTTGAGATACAGGGCTCGGTTCTGCTCTCCAGCATGGTGTGCAACTCTGTATGCAACTACGCACTCTCTTCTGGGATTCTGTTGTACTAAGGCCCACTCACCTGAGCCAGACATGCATCCCTCTCCTATGCCTTTAGCTTATGCTTCCAGCTCAGCAAGAGCAGGCCCTAAAATGGGTGTTGGGTGACAACTGGAGAGAAGAGACAGGTGATCTGCTTCTAGTCCACCATCTTTGCGAGGAGGTAACTCATTTGCTTAAGAACAGTTTCCCTTGAGAATAAAAGCTATCTGATGTTACTATAAATTATTTTAGGATCTCTTACACAATTAGAAGATAAATAAAACTTTCCAAGCACCTCAAACTCACAATTTATAAATGCAGATTCAAATGCATGATAACTAGCCCCCTTTGAGAGGTATGAAATATACATGTAGAATTACTAGACCGAAAACTGCGCTCTCGGCCCTAAATATGGGTTTTGTTCTAAGAGTCAAGAGAAAAAGGAATACAGACCTCGACTGAAGGTACATCCTGTTTCTCAAGACAAATGTCTTCTTTCGATGCTTTGTGAATCTTCTTTTCTGAGGAAGACTTTGTGTCAGCCTTCTTCACACTTTCACAGTTGTCTACTTCATTCTTGACAGGCACTTGCTGGTTATTCCCTTGAATAAATAAAAATGATTGAATCTCTAGCTAATTATTTCCATTCATGTTTCCCTAATTAAATCTCTCTCCTATACCAAGCCATCTACCTTAATGAGATTTAGACTTGAGGACTGTTCCTGACATTCATGATGTTCTAGGAATGTTTACCAGTAAAAATGTGCTTACATGAAGAGTTCTACAGTCTTTAAAGAGGTCAAGGAAAAAAGGTGAGGAGGTACCCCATTATTCACAGCACCATCATTCATAACAACCTAAAGGTAGAAACAACCCAAAGTCCATGGATGGATGGACAGAAGTACAGAATGTGGTACACATAAAATGGAATACCACTCAGCCTTAAAGAGGAACGAATCAGTGCCCAACACCATGACTATACTTAACACTACTGAACCAGACACTCAAAAATGACAGAGATGGAAAAGACAAAGCAATGAGATTCTGAGACATGCCACAACATGGATGAACCCAGAAGACATTATGCTAAGTGAAATGAGCCAGTCCCCAAAAGACTAACATTGAATGTTTCTACTTGTTTGAGGGAGCTAGAGTCATCAGAGAGATGAAGAGTAGAATGATGGTTACCAGGGGCTGAGGGGAGGAAATACAGATACTTACTGTTTATAGATACAGAGTTTCTTTTTGGGATGGCGAAAAGGTGCTGAAAATGGATGATGGTGAGGCTGTACAACACTGTGAATGTGCTTAATGCCACCGAGCTTTATGATTACAATGGCAAATTTTATGTAATGTCTATTTTATCACAATTTTTTTAAAAAGTTGGGCAGGGGAGAGGGGTTAAGGACTTGCCTTCTAGTCATGACTACATGACTACATAGCTACAAATTAGTTTTCAAAGTAAATCTCAAGCTCCCTGAGCTGCTTCCGTTTCCTGATTTATAAAATGCAAATGCCACCTTCTCTGTCTACTCTGACTGTTACAAAGACTAAACCAGAGGATATATACATGGAAAGGTCCCCATCAAAACCAAAGGACCTATTTCCGGGCAGGCCCTCTTTCCACAGTCTGTGTTCACCTGCCCCCAGGGACCAGTGCCTACACGCTGACAACGGCCAGCAGGCAAATCGTACAGCAAAAGCTGGTGCAGGTAGAAACTTCACCTGCAAACAATGATTCTCCCGCTTTCCTGTCAAGTGACTTCATCCATCAGTGTACTTCTTCTTCGATCCCTTACTTCAAAATAAAGTCAGATCAACATCAACCCCACCCCACAGTAACTGGCCTCAGGGTCCTAACAGGAAACAAAGTATTGCAACACCAGCTCCTTTTTTCTTTAACTGAGAATTCCCTTACCATGCCTTTGCAGTCTGAGAAAGTTTAAATGACCACAGTACAAAGATTTCACAGGCTGCAGGCTTTGGTGAGATGCCCGCCTGACCAGACCTTCTGCAGAGGCTCCAGTCTGGCCCTGCTTGGGGCCCTGGGGCGGGGAAGGTCTCTGCTCACAAAATGAAAGGAGCAGTCAAATCCCCTCCAATTCTGAAACTCCAAAGCTGACCTCACTCAAAGCAAGATCCATACATTTTGCCAGTAACACTGACAAGTAAGCATACTTTTATTTTGTCAATGGAAAATTGTGTAAGTATTACGTAACTATGAAAACACTGGGAAGCATTAATTCCTCTATGACACAAATTGGGTGTTAAGACACCTACAGAGGAAAATATCCACCATGATGAAGTGGTAAAGGAAAGAACCAAGAGCCAAGGTGACAGGGTCCGAAACAGAAAAATAAATCATAACTGAGGACATCACTTTGGATTTTGGAAACCATACATATGAAACAGAACACATACATCCTCCCCAAAAATGTGCCACTAAATTTCCCAGAGTCTTAAATTCATGAAAAAATGGATTTCCTTGAGCTTTTTTCAGGCCAAGAACAGCACTAAAAGTATTAGTCATTAAACTTTCTTAGGAAGGACCTGAACTTAATATCCAGTACTGAACTACCCCCCAAAAGTGGTAAAACACAAACTCTTAGTAACGCCTTCCATGGAGCTGGGAATCAGGACAAGTAGTAAAAGGAATTCTAACAAGTTCTTCATTAAGTCTTTGACAAATTCTAGCATGACAATATCTAAGAATTTAGAAATTTCATGAGCACATTCTTTGTTTAATAAATGGAAGCCAAGCCATGTCGTCTTATTAAGCATGATTACTTATGGCATTATACAATTTTCTCATGCTCATCTCACAGTCAGTGTTTGAGCCATAAAGATAAAAAAGGGAATAAAACAAATAACAAGTGAACTCACCAGAATCCTGCCTAAATTTCTATGGTATCAAATCCAATCATGTTTATTTTGAGCAAACTGCTAATCTTCAAGTTATTAGTATCTATAAGACAATGAGGCTATATTTTTTAATTTCTCAAATGCTGGTATTTCAGAATTTGGAGGTATCTATCGAATGCAGTGAAATCTTTCATGTATTGTTAATTCTAAGGCTTAGGGTATTATTAAGTTTAAAAGTTTATTATCCTTCACATTAATATAAGCAGAAAGCATGAAAATAATCTAACTATTCCTCTATTCCTCTTTTATAATGCTGAGGCCAGCTACTTATTGTTAGCCTTAATTCCAGAGCTAATTACTCTTTAATTATGTGATCAAAATAATACAGATCTAGAATTTTGATTGTACAATTAGAAAATAGTAAGTATTTGAAAGAGACATATTTAAGTGATCATTTATAAAATATATAAAGCTTTATGACATATAAATTCTAGCATGACAATATCTAAGAATTTAGAAATTTACATATAACGACATATAAACCTTTACTCTTGTCAGATGCTCAAGAGACTCTGGAACACGTAACAAATGTTTGAAAAACTGAACTGTTGTTTGACAGGTGGATGCCAAAAACAAGTGTGTGAAAACAGAGCTCTGAAGCATCTGTCAACAGACTTAATTTCTATGGGGAATTTTAATTTATGATTTATCACAGGCCTCTCAGAAGAAGGGCAGAGAAAGCAGAGGAAAGGGATAAGCACATTTCTGTTATTCAGAAAATATTCTGTGTTCCTCAACAAAAAAAATGAGCAAGTAGCGCCAGGCCCACTAATATATGCTTTGGAACGTTTTTTTCTTACACGGTATGTTACCTTCAGGAAAAATAAAAAAGCCTCAAAATACAAGACACAGTTCCTCAGGTGCCTCAAGGACATCTGTCAGGTTAATAAAATAACTTCAGGCACTCTTAGGAAACCGACCGCCTGCCCCCTTCCCCTTTTCCCAAAGGCAATCTTATCACTAGACTTGTTTCTGTGGAAGATTTGTGTCATTTAGGAGAAACAGCTAGGATGTGGCAAACATGCGGGCTCGTTTCCCCTGAGCAAAGTGAAGATCCCCATTCTGGTGGGGGATACGGAAAACAAAGTGCAGGAACTGAGGATTCCTGCCATCGGCTGGGTGAAGTTCAGCTAGTAAGACTGAAACTATTTTCTTCAGATTCTAGAATGATTTTAAGATGGAAACATGTTTTTCACAAAGTAAAACACTTCTCAAAATAAAAAAAGAACTAAAGCTCAAAGTTGGAAGTGAAAACTTGGAAAGTTCTCATGTATAAATGGTTTCCTCATCCTTGAGCATTCTTCACACATTATGGATTCCCTGCCGATTATATATGCCTGTTCACCATCTGCCAGTTTATGACAACGCTTTCCTTTAAAATGTGAAAAAAGAACCCCAGATCCTTGATGTTACTAAAAAGAAAAAAAGAAAGAAAGAAGGAAAGAAAGAAAGAAAGAAAGGAAGAAAAAAAAAACCTCCTCCCCATCCTGCCCTCAAACTACAATTCTCTTCCTCTATTCAGTCCTTTCTTATTTTTAACATTGCCAATTCTTTAAAATGTTTAAACTGTAAAATGATGGCAGGCAATATGTTTAGTTTTTTAACCTTTTTGATATTATCCTAGACTAGTGCTGTGAATGGAAAACAGAACAAAATGCATGTCAGTGAGCAGCTTTCCCTGGGAGGACTCTCCTGCTGACACTTTCATTTGGGAGAGAAACACAGCCCTGTGAATTAGCACCTTTGAATGCATTGGCCTGAACCTGGTAGGAAGCCAAAGTTCTTTCAGTGATTCTTATTTGATCTGATCAGCAATCACTCTGACACCACTTAACGTGCTACCGATCCCGCCAAAAAGCAATTTTAAAAGACTGCTTATGGGGAGATATGTGTTTCCCTTTAAAACACAAAGAAGCTAGTAATCTGTGCCGGCGGGGGAGATTCTGGGCAGAACCGCCATCTATGGTGATAAAAGCAAATCCTGCGTTTCTGGACTCCCATATTAAGTTTACTCACACTTGCGGAAGTGCTAATACATGGGGTCATCAAGGATCAACTCTGGGCATTAAATATCAGTGTTGGATGGGAAGGTCTCGAGGTACAAATTCAAACCCTCAGACCCACTCCAGGCCGGCAACTCGGGTCCACGCGTCTACATTTCAACCACTTCAGTGTACTACGATGCAGCAGAAGGTCCTTCCCCCGCATCTGTCCACAATGCCACGGCCACAGTGTTCAGAGCCACATTTATGCAGACAACTCAGGGATGCAATGGACCATAGGAGCACCCTAAACAACTATGATTTTAAGTCTGTGTCAAGGCAGCTGAGGTCAAATACTGTGCTTGGGCCTCAATGGCAGAAAACAAGGAAAAACCCAGTAGGACTTGCTCTCTAATTTCACCCTTTCACAAAAGTTTTATGGTCTGGGCCCTACAGAAACAGAATGAGAGGCACCCTGTGTGCCCCACTGTGAAACATGCTTGGACAACGTATGCTAGGATGTCATTTGAAGATCTGGTTGAAAGCATCACTCCGAGTGTGTACTCCTATGCCGAGTGGAGAGAATATGGCGGTGGGTGGGGGGAGAGCATTGTTGACCCGCAGACGGGAGTCCACCTCAAACACACACTGAGGCCAGGGAAATAGTTCAAGCAGGCTGGAATGAGAGGCACCAGAAATACAGGTGCAGCTGCCTAAACCACGTTCCACTGAGGGCACTCCAGCTTTCTTTTCAATGAGAGAGGTCCTCTTATGGAATACTTGCAATTCAGTTTGGGTTTTTAGTTAAATGCCTAAAGCTCATCAGAATTGGCCCATCCATAACATTTTTGTACCTTCTCTCCAATAACAGGGAGTATAAATACGAAGCTATTTATACTTAGATGTTTCAAATAAGAGCAAAGGTAACTGACTTTTCCAGATTAAAAAGTACCAAAAATCTGACTTTTTAAAAAAGATTTATTGGGGGGGGGGGGAAAGGGACAGGGAGAGAGAAAATCTCAAGCAGATTCCCACTGAGCATGGAGCCTGACATAGGGCTTGATCCCAAGACCCTGAGATCATGACTTGAGCCAAAATCAAGAGTCGGATGCTTAAATGACTGAGCTACCCAGGTGCCCCCCCTAATCTTTTAATGGGTACAGAAGTGTGCCTATTAAAATGGTCAGAATGGCCAAGAAAAATAAACACCGGCTCTTATGCCAAAGGCCAAAGGGGTCAGTTACAGCTTAATGATGATTTCACATGTGGGTGGTTTTCTGAGTCTCCTCCTGCTTATGCCTTCACTATATTTGTTGTGAGAGAACATCTGTCTTCTTTTAACCAAGGGACACAATCAGAGAAGCACCAGAGCCAGGAAACATGAGATGGTAGCAGCTGTTAAATATAGAAAGTTGGTAAGTTTTGTTCAGTCAGAAATATTTTATGGGCTGATTAATTTTCACCAAGAGTCTGCAAATCCACGATAGAAAATAATTTAAAACAGTGTCCATATCCTCCCAACAATAAAATACAACATTCACATTCCTCTCAACATATGTACTAAAAATAAAAAGTAAGGGGCGCCTGGGTGGCTCAGCGGGTTAAAGCCGCTGCCTTCGGCTCGGGTCATGATCCCAGAGTCGTGGGATCTAGCCCCGCATCGGGCTCTCTGCTCTGCAGACAGCCTGCTTCCTCCACTCCGTCTCTGCTTTTCTACCTACTTGTGATCTCTATCAAATAAATAAATAAAATCTTTAAAAAAAATAAAAATGAAAAAAAATAAAAATAAAAAGTAAGCTTCTTTACCCATGACATTCTAAAACTGTGGTGCCTCGACCTCAACTTCTCATTTTACAAAACATATTTCAACATTTTTACCTTTACTAAAACTTTGTGTGAACTAAAAATGCAGCATTCGGGATTAAAATTGAAGTCACAGGTGAGATCAAATTCTGTAACACACAGATGGAAGACAAACCAGAAAAAAAGAATCATCCAGGAGGATGAAAAGATTACCATTATTTTTCCTGGAAATCTCTGGCAAGTCTGACTGGTACTGAGGTGAATTTCTTGGCAAGTGATTTTCAGGTAGTTTCTTAGAGGTCTTCAGAGGACAGAGCTCTTGTTCCTTGAGCTCAGCTATGTTTTCTGAAATTTTAATGTCCGTTTCCTTAGGAAACATACATGTCTGTATTCCCTCCTTCATGTGACATTCTGAAGAAGTGTTATTGATAACAATTGTGTTTTTCAGTGCGTTATCTTCTTTACTCAGTAAGTTTTTAGAAAGGGTTAAATTCTTTTGCAGGTCCACGCTGATGCTACTTGCATACTTGAGGCTGATCCAGTTCTCACCCGTGACTTCAGTGCACACGTCCTCCTTCGGGGCAGACAGGGAGCTGCCCAGAGCTGGAGTCTGTTTCTCCTCAGTAGTGGCGTTGGCACTGCTGGTGACGGACGGGCTGGGTTTGTGTTTGCTGTAATAGACTGAGCACTTATGCTTCTTCTGAGAATGACCGTAGGTAGCTGGGCTCCTCTTTGGGGCGTTCTGGATCCTGCTTTGTGGAGTGTTCACTGGAAGGCAGCTTTTTCCTCTGCCTTTATCGGAGGTGCCGTAGGTATCGAGAAAGTTCTTACAGTTGCTTCTGAATTAAAAAGAGACATTTAACAGAAAGCCAAATGGAATCAAACCCTACCCTTCTTGTTTGAGACCCAGGAGAAAGAAGTATATTAAGGGGTCCTAGCTCTCCTTCTTCCAAAGGCCCATGAGTTTAACAAACTAAGTCAGTCTATGAAGTCTATCTTATTGTAAAAATGGTTACAGCTGCCACACCATTACTTCAAGAAAATTTTATGAAGACAAACCTGGAATCAGAGTATCACTTATATTATCTCAAAATCAAAACCGAGTAATATCAAAAGATGAACACACACACATACACACACAACAAGAATTCTTACTTGTGAGAATGGGAGCTAATTACATCCATCGGATTATTGTTTTGCTGTGAAGATGAGCTAGCATTTTGCCTCTGTCTTGTTTTCATGAATTCCATAAGAATGTACTGTGCTTGTTGGAAGGCTATTAAAATCACACCCAACAGGGACAAACTGAGGAAGAAAGCAAGGAGGATCATTACTGTACGGTCCTGACCAACATTAAAAAGACCAGCTCTCTTACAGAGGAGCAATGAGTAGTTGATGCAAAATGTCTAAAAATGGAGCACTGAATTCCATAAAATGTATCACATTATAATTCTGATGTGACTTAAAGATTTAAAAAGCTCCGCGTTCCTAAAAATGTGCACATTTATAAGTCTGACATTCCAATTCCATTTTCAGAGGCACTTTCATGATAAAATCACTCCAGAGAGGTCATCCTAGTCTTCCAATCTCAAGTTGCCAATGCACCAAGCCAACAGCATAACATCCATATTTTCCACTGCGACTGCTAAGGAAAGTACAGGGAGCACAATGATCTCTTACACTTCTAGGTCCTATGACTCTCCTACAGTAAGTTTACTATTGTCTTAAAGTTCATCAGCTACTACTCTACTTCACGTAAGGTGAGGTTAACAAAGCCATGTAAATTCCACTCAATTCACAGCTTTGAATATGCTGTTTGATGATTCATATGCTTTTTACACCCAAGCAAAATACATTTTCATGCAGCTCTCGTGAAGGTTGTAGCATACCTGACAAAGAAGACCGTAAGTCTCCAAAACGACTCCTCCCAGCTGGGTCCTGGAACCACGTCTGCACACAAGGGCAACAGGTGATGAGGGAGGGTCACATTTAGAGTGAAGCGAAACTCGAGGTCTGCTGCCGTTACAAGCGTCAGCTCGCGGATGACCCAGGAAGAGGTAAAGTCTGGAGTAAACCTGATAAGCAAAGATGCATCTTTATGAATTTAAATTGTTTTAATTTTTGGCACACACAACAGCAGCCATATTCCTTACTTACAATAAACGTTTATATAAAAACAACTTAACATGTCTTACCAATGTAAAAAAAGGTTTTCTTCCCCCACATTATTAAATGCACCACAAAACCTAAGTGAGGTTAAAACTCAATGCTTACACAATGCTGATATCCCGGGATGTGTTTGGGGCCAAGGAGAACTGACGACAATCTAGCACTTCGAATCCATAACCTTGGCAATTATACCCATTAATTTTCAGAGATGTCACAGTTATAGGAAGTGGTCCAATATTCTCAACTTTAAAGTTCTTTGTAATAGATAAAATTTGCTTGCTGTCTTTCAGTTCTAGTGAGGACAAAAAGTGATATTTAGTATGTATGAACTGCAAAATTTATTCAGAATAATTTACTGAATCAATAAACCATGACCTATATTATTAAAGTGTGAAAAAAATTCAATGTAAATTCAAAGTATGACTTCTATCCAATTTCTAAAACAGCCATAGATTCTCTTAACACACCAGGATACAATAAAAACATTTAACTAGTCAAGATTTTTCTTAAGTTAAAAGACCTTCCTAGGTACCAAAAGTAATCAGAATTTCTTCTTTGTTCTTGTACTTATTAAAAATTAAGGTTACAAGTTTATTCTTCTCAGAAGCCAAGTAATTGGGATACCCCTAGACACCATGCATGTTTCACTCCTGGGATCCTCATACTGAACAGGGACCAGTTAAGGGCACCAGTCTGTGCTTCTAAAAACACAGTTCAAATGCCCATTACATTCAGAGGGTAAGTCACTAAGTCCCTGCAATAAAGTAAGACCAACCACATTTTATATGGGAAGTTTAAAAAAGAAAAAATTACCACGATTTTAAATTATTCCTATAAATTATAACCTACAATCTTTTCCATTTAACAACTAAAATTTTATCTAATTCTGTAGGTTTATAATTGTCCTTAATATCATCTTTCAAGGTCAACTCTAAATTACTAAATGAGTAAAAAAGCAAATACTCTAAATTTTGAACGCAAAAGGTCAGTAAATCTTTTCAAACTCAATGCTCAATTAGCATAGTTTTCTTAAAAAAGATACTCCCCTCAGGCATTAGATAGTGCTACAAACTATCCAATACTTTTACCAACCTACTTTTTCCATAGGATGCATGGTGTTACACTAAAATGTTTTCAGTGTGTTCCAAAAATTCAAGATAATAATAGGAAAACAAGGAATTTATCAAAACCATTTTACATCTATTGTTTGATTTTTGTCTTAGTTCCTGAGAAAGTTCTTGAAACTAATATAAATAATTTAGAAGCATTTGATTTAAATACATGCACAATTTGGAAATTTCTAATGCAATGTTTAGATAAGTTTCCAAATCTGCAATGTCTAGTACAGTAACCACTAGACATACATAGCTAAAATTAAAATTAAGTAAATTTAACAGCTCACACAGCTATATTTTTATATGCTCTATATGCTCATTAACCACACGTGTCTGCTGTCCTGGGTGACACGGATAAGGAGAATTTGCATTGCTGCATAAATCCTACCAGTTAGCAGATCTTTACTCTTCTTGACATTCATCATTTGGTGTGATTTTTTTTATGTAGCTGATAATCAAACTGACATTTCATGCTATTTATCTTAAATATCTATCACTATGCTGATAATTTAGCAATTATACTTCTTATATAGGTATCATTTAAGTTGGATTAAATATCTAAGGCTATTTTTCTAAGTAGTACTAGCCTATCATATATGATCGAATGTTCGCCTGATTTAATTATCTGGATCATGCTATGAATTTACTGTCAATTATGGAATCCTTTTGCCCTTGCCTTTAGCACCAAGCCTTCCCCATCAGAGGGCCACGCGCATGAACTCACGTCGCCGGCAGTCCATCAGCGTGGACTCAGGCACCTTGAATCGGAGTGAACCTCCTGCACCTGGAAGCCTTCCGCCCACTTTCAGTAACTCTCTGGCTCCGAACCCTTCCACAGCAATCATGTCAATAACCGTCAAGTTATTCCTATTAGGGCAACACGTACAAACACAAAGGCATTACAACAGAATCACAAGACACAGTGCATTTGGACTTAAACATTCCTTGCTGACAAGAACAGCTGTAACATTGTGAAAGAGGAAGTCAGTTTAAATAGCGTGATACCTCTGGCTATCTCCTGGAATTAGAGGGTGTCCATGGGCAACGGAAGCTACCTGAGCACAGGCAGGTTGAGGCTGCCCACAGCAAGAATGAGTGAATGCTCTTCATCACTCTCCTACCCTGGCCTGGGAATGCAAAGCCGTGTTTTGCTAATAATTAGCTACCAAGGTGGTGATTGGACTTCCAAGAGGGAAATAACAAAACAAACAAACAAACAAACAAAAAACTGGGGGGGGGACCTGAAAAATTGGAGACCTCTGAGAAATATTACCAAATTTAAACTAACTGACCAAAAGTGCTTACAAGAGTGAATGAAGGAGTTTACACTGTAATCGTGACTATAGGAAATTCTGCTTTCAGGATAATTCTAGAAATAGAATCCTACTGTTTCTATTGAACCAAAGATTTGTAATGTCTCCCCACAAATAATGTCTCCCCACAAATAACCTATATCTACTCGAGTTCTTAGTCATCAAACACAAATTCAGACTAGCTTTGCCTTCTCAGTAACTCAAAGCATGATTTTTGTCTTAGGACATAAAAAGTTAAATGGACGGATGTTTAAATGATGCAGAGTAGAGTGAAAGCCAGTCCTCATTAACATAAATACCATAGAAGTGGAGAAGGAATTCATGCCTAATTATGCAAAATACACCAATATCTTTATATCTTTACCTAAAAAATTAAGAATCTTTCACCATTAAAAAGCCTTTAAGTTATGTTATGTTATTGTCTACAGAAAAATACTATCAATACAGAAACATCAAAAATAAATTAAGTACTCTAAATACTTTAGACTTTTCAAAGCCAGAACAGTTTCACCTGGGATGAGATAAAGCTGATCTCTGCACTTCCCCAGACCTTAGTTTTTCAATGAAGAATGGGTTTAAAATGAAAGACACTACATGGCATGAGAAGTTAAAATGCTTAACAGAACACACTCCTTTAAAAACTTTAGTACATTTTCCTTTTTCAGGGCACTCACTTGTAGAAAAAACTCGTGATATATTAAAGGAAGCTCAGAATAAGAAAGTCTTTGCCAGCTGATCTAATACTAGAAAAGCTTTAAAAAGAAACTAAAATGTCATTTATTAAAAATTAGACTTCTCACCAATGCAGAGAACATCAACATAGATCTGTATTTACTGTAAACTTTTGAAAGAAGACTCTCAATACAGACTACCTAAAGATGAAAAAGATTTAACAATGAAAAACATTAGGTGCTTAAATCAGTTAGCAACCTCTTTCATTTAAAAGAAAGAAAAAGAACTTTAAAAGAGCCAATGGGCTCAATAATCCTTAGTCCATTGTCCTTTGGGGTTACAGAGAATTGCATAAGCAAGGCAGCTATGAGAGTGGAGTAAATCCAAACACTGTGGAATGAAAACGTATGCAGCAGTGTTTCAATTACTTTTCCAAGCTAAGGTCAGAGAAGTGGTCAGAGAAGTGTGTGTGTGTGTGTGTGTTCGTGTGTGTGTGTGTGTGTTCGTGTGTGTGTGTGTGTGTGTGTGTTCTGCCCTTGGAGACAGCAGCAGAGGAGATGCTAAGCAAAATACATCGTGACTCTTGGGGAGAAGGGCAGGCAGCCTCCACCTTACAAGGCCAGAGGCCACACAGAAGTAAGCACAGAGCCTCAGGCAGCCTTTACTCTTCCTGCCTTGCAACACGGCCTCATCCCTACCCGTCTGACTGAGAGACTAATGTCAGCTCTTAACTAAAGAGACTACGTATTCTTGAGACAACGAGACTTGGATGGATGAAGGGATGGGAAAGAAACGGGCTCTGGGATGGGGAAACACCTACCGGATTAGTATGAGTGATGTAACTTTCCCATAGTCAGCTGGCATGAACACGACACCGACCCTTTTCATCTCCAGAGGCTGCAAATGTAAGTGGAGGATACCAGCCCTGGACTCCTCAGAATGCATGCCCTGCAAATTTAATAGGTGCAAGTCAGTGAATCCTGTAAGACAAGCTTCTGTCTACATGCATTTTTGAGGATGACCATGACGGCTCTTCTTTTAATGTCCAGATGAGACTACCCCCGTCGACCTACTGAGCTTGTTTACCCTGAGAGCTCACACCAATAAGCAGCTCCCGAACCACAGCTGAGAAGTGTAGGCAGAGGCTGCAGGACAACTGGCCGAGAATGTCAGAAAGGGGATTTGCTTCCTGGCTTGGAGGGGACTTGTGGCCAGAAGCAGCCTTCTCTGCCAAGATGCTCTGACTATAACACATCCCTTGGAAAACAGACCAAACAGCCCCTGCTTGAATGCTACAGGGAGTGGACCGGATACCTCTCCGCTGCTGGACACCCCTACGTTTCTCTTTCATACCGAGCTTCAGTTTATACAGAAACCATCTTTTATTACATTCGGTCTCTGCACTCAGGAGAAAGATCTCTCTTCACATCCTCTTGGACTTTCCCCAAGATTACCTCTGACTAGATCTTGTGTTCTGAATTTAGCATTCAAGATTGAGTTCTTCATTATTTTTCTTCTTTCCACTGCTTTCCCCAGCTCCTTCTCACTAAAAACAATTTATTAGTTTCTTAGGGCTACAATAATACAATCTTCATGGTAACAATGTATTCTTCATTTTTCAATGTGTTTTATCCTGAAACTGTTGCTGGCATGTCCCCATGCTATCTGAGAGGAAAAAATAGTGATGGTACTTCATTCGTGTCCATTAGAATTATAAACTTCATGAGGGGAGAAACCCGGCTTTGCATAGATCTAATACAAACACTGAATAAAAAGCTGCTGATTTTTAGTACTAAAACTCTAATAAAAACATTCTTTATTAAATAGTTCTTATATGCCAGGCAGGAGAATATAGTAAGGTCTGTAAGATGCTGAGCATTCCATAAACCTTACTGAATCTTCTAGCATTACTGTAAACGAGAGAGAGGAGGCTATAGAGAGGTTAAGGAATCTGCTCAGGGTCACACAGCAAGCCCATGTTATGACCCTGGGTACAGAATCCTGACTGTGCAATTCCCCCTACTTTTCACTAGAGGCATTACATTTCTAAAAGCACACCAACATCATAAAAACATGTGCTTTTCTTTACATGACAGAGTTCTAATAAGAATTTTGAGTTAAACTTCTAAGTGTCTCAAAGGTGTTCATATTATTCTTGATGGTAATAGAGTTCCTGATGGCAAAAGGTGTGCCTTTTGTTTCCTTGGGGAACCTTTGATTACAGATGGAAAACTTTTTCCAAATGAGTTGCACCATTTGTTCAAATTTGAACAGAACATTTATAAGTAAAAGGAATTTGGCATTATTTTTAGAATCCTAAATTATATATGGTTCAAACACTGGGGCAAAGGAGGTCTTAGAATTTTGGACAAATTTACCTCCCAATGGCTCTGGGAGACTGCTCGGTGGAAAGGAGAATGAAGGGAATGAGCACCGGCAGGTTCGCTAACAAAAATAAGACCATGCTGCCGCTTAGGCCACTTAGAAAGAGAAAGAACATTTGCTGTAATGTATTTCCTATTTTAAGTCTCTGTTAAAAATCCACTTAAAAACTTGCTTTGATGAGTTCTAACTCTGAGTTGGAGGTTATTTGTTTTCCCTCTCTCTGTTATCCAAGTTCACCTAGAGCCAACAGTGTATCTTCAGAGGGTTAAGTGCAGAAAAAGAAGCAAATACCCAAGGCATTTAAATATGTGTGTTAGAAATATAGTTGTGTGCTTGCGTGTGCTTTTGTACTCATTTAACAGATGCTCTGTGTCTGACTTGATCTCACATATAAGATACTTGTAAGGAAAACACTCAGGTCCATACAAAGAGCCACAGAACTACTGAGTGGAAACTAAGAAACAAGGCTGCCAAGTCCCCAGACAACATCCTCACCACGTGTCATGTTTACTCCTCCTCCTAAGTACTTGTGCAAGACCTCATGAGTGCCCAAGGGCTTAAGTATTTCAGATAAATCCTTTTTTACAGATGAAGTGAACATCACAGAAACTGGGTGACTTGCTCAAAACATGAAGCCAGTTTGGTGGGAGATTTTTTTTAAGTGTATTTTTACCTTACGCAGCTCTAAAAAAAAATTGGATGGGGAATCTAAAAGAGAATTGTAAATTCCCGGGTCTCAAGTTTTACGGTTTTCTACATAGCCCTGATTCAATTGTTATTTCTTCAGTCACATGAATCCAAACTATCAAATTAAAATGATTTACAGGCTAACATGAACCGTGCAGCTCCTGCTGCAGTCGTTAATTGGAAAATTCTGCTATGTGTGCTTAATGTCTAGAATATAAAAATAAGAAAGCCGCATATATTATTTAAAGACACTTGAAACACGAATCAGTAAAGCCCATACACTATGTGTATAGTTTATCATTCCTTTTCTATTTAAAGAGGACATCCTACCCGGTAAGGGCAAGCTTTGGTGAGCTGGAATTCACCAGTTGTGAAATTAATCATCTGCATATCGGTGCCAAACCTATAAAGAGAAAGAACGCTTGAAATAACATTCAGATTGCCAATAAAGAAAGACTAAGACACGTGCACATACACCTATTATGTGAGCCCATCTATTCGCATACACAATTCACCCCGTCCTGGCACTACTACCATGTCCTTCCCACCCCTGGAACGGTACCTGGTGTACTGTGAGTGCTCAATAAATACGGTTGAATGAATGACTCTGGCAGCACAGAAAGTAAAGAAGCATGTGGTACAAAAAGTTCTAAATATGAAGCATTTTTTTTCTCCAAATGGTCCATTTGGAACCTGACAGGAAGTGACTCTCAACCAAGGACAATTTTAGCTCCCGGGGGACGACTGGCAGTATCTGGAGACATTTTTGTTTACCACAGCTGGGGAGGTCCTACTGGCACCTCTTGGGGAGAAGCCAGGGAGCTCCTAAACATCCTCTGAAAACCAGGACAGCCCCTCCTCCCCCCAGACAGAAAATCATCTTGTCCAAAATGTCAGTAGTGCTGAAATTGAGAAACCTGGGATCAGAGTAGGTTCTACTAAGCCAAGGAAGGAAACATTCTAAGCGAAACTGATTGCTTCGTACAAATCACGTAGAACGTGAATATCTAACATCTTTCAGCCATGAACTAGAAGGATTATCATCTTTTCTTTTTCAACACTCGATTAAAATGTACTAACACGCTACACCCATTTTCTTGAATTGCCCAGAGATCATTGTGATTTAGATTCTAAATTTTAGAACTATATGTGGAAAAATCACAGTTGTAAAGACTACCTGGCCAAAGAAAATAGTATCTGCTCGGAACTAGCCTTGACATAGTAACAGTGAAGCTGCTACATGGTGCCACATGCTGGCAAAGGGAAGTGGTCATTTCCATTGAGGCCTATGCCCCAAGGAGGTGGGGGTCCAGGTACCGGGATTAATACTGTGTACACCCACATATCTGGGGGACTTGGAATAATCCTGAATTGTAACAACATTTCCAGAACCCTGTCAGAAAGACTTCTACCGGGCGCTTTACCATTTATGGAGCAGGCGCACTGCAGCCTCAGGCTTAGGATATGAGGAGAGAGGCAGGAGCTGCATGGAGACTGGCCAAGAGGAAGGGTTCTTCACCACAAAGTACTTCACCTAGATGCGGGGAAAGGCAAATCAAAACCCAGAGAAGGACATGGCATCGCCCGAAATAAGCCTGCGAAAAATTCATAACCTGAATCTGATCATGAGGCACCATCATGTAAATCAAATCAAGGGACATTTTAGAAAATAAAGAGCCTGCCCGCTTCAACCACATCTCTGCTATGAAAGACAACGAAAGGTTCAGGAAGACTACAGGTGATGAAAAAGACACGATTATGCAATTCAAGATCCTGAACTGGGAGAAAAACCCATAAAAAAACAAAAAAAACCTACCATAAAGTATGTGAGTGGGATAACTGGAAAATCTGAATATAGACTGCAGACCAGTTAACATTATGCTGATTGATGTCATGTTTTCCGATTCTGATAATTACACTCTGGCATGTGGGAAGATGATCCTATCCTTAGGAAAATCCCACAGAAGTGAAGGTAAGAGGGGCACAGCATCTGACACTCTCAAGTGGCTCACAAAAGTGCGTGTGGTATGTATGTGCAGAGAGAAAGAAGCAGTGATAAAGCATAAGTGGCAAACATAGAAAACTGAATCCCGGTGAAGTATGATCGGGAGTTCTTGGTACTTTCTGGAAACTTTTAAGTTGAAATCATTTCAAAATGAACAACTTTTTGAGAGTCTTGAGATGCCACCCCTAAGAAACCCAGTGAGTGCCTCACAGCGTGGAAATTATCACCCAGACCACATGTGACGCACGTAGCTCTTTGGCAGTGAGACTGGGGACACACATGGAAGCCTGCTGCTGTCACTTCATTGCCTGGGCCTTCCTAGCTCCTCGAGGGAGGCACACACAGGGAGGGAGTCGGCACACTAAGGACAGAGAGTAACATGATGGTGGAGAAATGACTTAAAAAAAAAAAAAAGGGGGGCGCCTGGGTGGCTCAGTGGGTTAAAGCCTCTGCCTTCGGCTCCGGTCACAATCCCAGGGTCCTGGGATAGATCGATCCCCGCATAGGGCTCTCTGCTCGGTGGGGAGTCTGCCTCCCTCTCTCTCTGTGCCTGCCTCTCTGCCTACTTGTGATCTCTATCTGTCAAATAAATAAATAAAATCTTTAAAAAAAAAAATAGGCACCTGGGTGGCTCAGTCAGTTAAGCATCTGCCTTCGGCTTAGGTCATGATCCCAGGGTCCTTTGCATCAGGCTCTCTGCTCCCAGGAAGCCTACTTCTCCCCCTGTCTGCTGCTCCCCCTGCTTGCACACACTCTCTCTCTCCCCCTCTGTCTGACAAGTAAATAAATAAAATCTTTTTTAAAAATTTAAATTAAAAAAAAAGTCTTAAAAAAAATTTGTTCTGTTGTTCATACTTGAACACTTCCCTGGCGATAGATTTTGAATTGAAAACAAATTTCAGAAAGTGTATTTGTTTCATGCACTTTCAGTCTGTTTTGACTTTTACTCATTTTGTCCTTCTGGTATCTCCCTACTAAGTGCACGAAACAGCTTACGTGTGCTGCTTAAAATGAATTTAAATTATCTTTGGTTCCGGAACAGTATTCTTAAGGTGGAAAGACTGGTAACTCAAGAACCCAAAAGCTGAGGCATCCCTGACAAGGAGACCTGCGACCCTCACCATGGTGCTCCTCAGGGCAGTTGCGCTGAAGTTTAATACCAGGCTGGGCTCTGCAATCAAGCGAGGCAGAAGGAAAACAAAGGGTTCTGACTCCTTGGATTTCTTCAAGCGACCAAACCGAGTCATTCCTAAAACAGTCCTCCTGTATAATTCATAAAGAAAGAAATTACTTTGAAAAATCATTTTGACATAGAAAAAAATGAAATCACTAAATATCAATCCCACTAAAAGGATCAAGGGCTCTTGGGGGGAAAATAGGGCTTATTCTGAGTCTGGGGAAGAGGAAGTACAAAATGATCCTGAAACACCCTGCCTAACTGGAAAGCAAGGGAGTGCTCAGAGAATGAATGGTAAGAATGTTTAAGGGACAAACAAGCTAGCCTGAAGGGGCTCTCATCAGCCAAATTTGGGACAACTTAGTAGCAGAAATAATAATGGTGGCAGACGGTGGTAATGAACAAAGAATCCACAGGGATGCTCAAAAAGAATGTAGAATGAACAAAATAATTAGAAACATCACCATTTTGCAGCCATCACTCTAACAACTAACGAATCCACACAAGAATTATCAGTGACATGCTCTTAGGGAACAGGAAACTTATGTGATTTCAAATTATCATAGCATGTATTACTTATTAATTACTTATTAAAGGAAAAATCGATCTATAGCGGAGAGAGCTCTGTCACACATACAATGGGGAGAGTCAAGTGATTCAACTTATCAACACCAACGGTGGGACAAATTGACATGTATGCCCTTTCCAAGGATATGCAAGGACAAGGACATAAGACCAACCAAGCAGTCAATATTCTTCCCCAAAACTGTTTAATGTGAGTGTAAACTTGAAGAAACAATTCACAAAACCCATAGTGCTGAAGGTTCTATAAGACAACTGGCTAAGACTCCAAAGTGTCTTATGAAAGATGAAGAAGGGGGGGGCAGAGATACATATCTAAAGAAAATTAAGAAAACATGACAACCAAATGCAATGCATGACCCTTGAATGGGCCCTGGATTTAAACAAAGGAACAAGAAAAAGATAGCTATAATGGATATTTGTGGGTCAAACGGAGAAATCTGAATACAGACTGTATAACTCGGTAATTTGACTGTATCAATGTTAAAGTTGTGGGGTATGTAAGGGTAGTGCAGTTCTATGTAGGAGGATTTTCTCCTGAGGAAATAAAATATTCCCTAATAAACTATGGAGGGTTGAAGTATGGTATGTGCAGCTAACTTTCAAATGACTCAGCAGAAAGAAAACATGTGTGTATACAAAGATACAAAGGTCGAGAGAGAAATAAAACAAGAGTGGTAAAATGTGAACAATGGCTGAACCCAGATGAGGAATATTTGAGTATTCACAGCACTATAGTTGCAACATTTCTGAGGTTGTCAAATAAAAGGCTGAAGAGAAATACTAATTGAAGACTCAGTCATGCAATTTCAATGAAGTACTACGTAGTAGTGTCCTCCTCCCCAACCCAGTGCTGAAGGAAAGGTGAACACAGAAGACATACTTGCAGCCGTCACCAGTTTTAAATTTCTTCCATCTTTCATACAATTTATTGGCAAGTTCCGAATCCATGTCCCAAGTAGACTGATCCAGAGAAAGACTCCCTTCCCAATTAGGATTTTCTACAAGTTAGATCAGATGTAATATTTAGATGTACAGAAAATGCAGTTCAGTTAGGAAAGAACGCCACCAAACTTCTCAAACTGAGAGGACTGCCAAGCAAATCGACACCCACCCCTTTCCTCTGACTGGTTTACTATGAGTCCCTCTAGCCCAATGGCAGATGATATATCAAATCAAACAAACATGTATAAAACAAAACTAAATCGAATTATGTAAAGGTAATAACATAAAAGACACATGGCTCATGAGTACAGCCTGAAACAAGTTAAAATTATTCTTGGAACATTTTTAACAGCTTTCAGTCTAACAGGCTAAACTGCTTCCCTGTAAACAGAGCTGGTCATCACCCAAGTGTTTCGGTTACTATGATCAGTGCTGCTGGACCAATGGCAGTCCTCCTAAAGAAGGGCACAGACCAGGGGCTGGGCCTGGAGAAGGTGTGTGTTTATGTTTACAATCTGGCCTCCCGTTCACCTCGCTCTCTCTGCTTATCCATTCTGTCTGATCTGTGCTAAAGATCGTACCAGGATGAACAAGTGGGAATCTCCCCAAAGACATCTTGTACTGTACTGTAACAGTCTCCTTACATTAAATATTTTAATCAACCAGAAGGCAGGAAAAGGCTTAGAAAGAAAGAGCTTCTTTATCAACACTGTGCACTTCAGTCCCACACCACAACTAGCACTGCCCGTGAGATGTTTAGGCTTCTATAACTAAAGTCTTCAAACGCAATTCCAACAGGTTATTTTTACTGACTTGTAGTCAGCCCTTTTATAAAAGAACCAGAACCTTCCATTTTTTTCCTGGACACAAGGTTGCTGTGACCATCAAATAATGTGTATGGGAAAAAAATCCCTTACAAAAAATTCAAGCTCTTGAAGGGGACATTATTTACCCAAGTACTTTGGGGGATTTTTGGAGGATTCTTAACAATTTCAAGTCATTCTGTGAATGATCATGCTCTTTAAGAATAAAACATGATACAATTATGTTTACAGTATTGATTATTCCATCTACAAATGCTATTTTTCCTCACTACTTCCCACCCAGCCCCAAACTAGAGTTCTACAGAAAGCCTAAGGGCAAAATACTTACCTGTTTTTGATTTTCCCATGAAATAATGCATGCCACAATGTGCTATCACTTCAAAACCCAGACTCCCTTCCTAGATTGAAAAGTAATATATGAATAACTTAAAACACAACACTAAACATAAAAATCCTAATGCACTCAAATGCGAAGCAGACAATGGCCTCCACCTCGGCGAATTTCTCTTTAACTGGAAGCCAAACAAGGAGAAAGTGAATTCTTGGCTTCCCTTCTCCTTGAATGAGAGCTCTGAACTCCCTCTTATAGGAAGGATCATGGCAGGGAATTCTGCACAGACATCAATGCCCATAGTGTCAATCCTTGGGTCCCCAAAACACAAAGGTGCCTTCTGAAGTAGAGGTTAATTTCAGGACACTCTTGATAGGTTTTTCTGTTTTTGTTTTTTTAAACTGTAATTTTCTGAAAAGCAGTATTCCAATCTATAGTAACTCCTAAGCCACTTGGGACATTTAAACTGATGTTCCACTTCCTACAGGTTGGGAAAGCACAGACTTGCTACTTCCAAATATATGTAAAACCTGCCTCCTCCCTCCCACAAGTAGCTCTTCTTAAAATGTGACTCTTGATCGGAAAAAGGAAGTTTCCAAGAAATCTCCCCTGCTCAAAATACAGATGAATGGAATTAACCTTACATCTTGTGTAGTTTAATTTTAGAGGTCCTATCTTTAAGCCTGTAGCTAAGCATGAGGCATTTCTACCTATGAAACACCAATGCTAATAAGTGAGAAAAATCATAAAGATGGTTGCATGAATGTCTCATAGTGAAAAATTAGAACCCAGCATTATACAGTAAGAGCTTGGATCAAAAAGAAGCAATAACAGTAACCAAATGAAAATAAATAAACATTAAGAAAAAAATGAGACATGCTAAAGATAAAATCTAAATTAAATACTGCTTACCCAGATTTTAGAAAGCATTTAAATTGAGAACCCTTTCAGGTTTTAGGTTTGGCCCACTAAAGAAATGCAAGGATTACAAGCAACTGAGAGTCACTTACCAGAGGCCTAACTAAAGCATTTAACCATCTAGTTTGCTTGAATTCATTGCTGATATGCAATAAAAGCTCAACTGTGCCTTCTATACCAAGCATATATTCCTTGCTCTTCAAATTTTGGAAACAAATGAAAATTTGCATTTGTATTACCTTCTTTTATTAAAAAACCTCAAATTACTTTATGAAAAATAGAAACTTTTTCCAAATAAAGAGTTCCATATCTAAACAACTGACCATCTAAAAATGGCCTGGTACTACCCTTTAAATTTCTTAGATAGTCTTAGAGAACATAAGCTTAACTCTGCCAATAAAACCCAAGCACCATAAGTTTACAGACAGTAATAATTATGAAAGTTGTAACACACAGTGTTGTAAACAATACCTTGGTTGGGGCTGAGTAAATCTGTAGAGGTATTGCAAAAACAGCACCTATGTTTGTAGTCAAAAACACATTGGTGAATAGGTTTATGGCAATGTCTTTAACAGCAAGTTTCAAAGAAAATATATTCCAACAGCCTGGAGGTAGAAATAAAGGGCCAGTGAAATTCAGAATCTAAAAGGAAAAAAAAGTAAGAGAAATTACTTTTCCTAACACTAATTATGATTGAGACCCTTAGAAAGCATGATACTAAAGTTCTTCTGTACTTTCTTTTTTTTTTTTAAAGATTTTATTTATTTGACAGAGAGAGATCACAAGTAGGCAGAGAGGCAGGCAAAGAGAGAGAGAGAGAGGGAAGCAGGCTCCCCGCTGAGCAGAGATCCCTATGTGGGACTCGACCCCAGGACCCTGAGATCATGACCTGAGCTGAAGGCAGCGGCTTAACCCACTGAGCCACCCAGGTGCCCCTTCTTCTGTACTTTTAAAAACATAATCCTACTCACTTATTTTCAGGTCAAAGACTGAAATTTTTTTTATACAAATAACAGGTTTTAAATGTTTCATATGCTACTATTTTTAAATTTCACAAAAGCGATCTTGAAATTTTCATGTGTGGTATTTTGAAAAGGTTTACTTTGTCATTAATTAGGCTTACTTTTAATAAATAAAATCTTTTTAGTGTAAGTTATACATTGTAATCTTTTTGAACAATGCTAAGCGCAAATATCATTTCAGAATATATCTTAAACAACAGTTTAAAAAAATAAAGGAGACCCCAGAAGTAACTCCGAAAACATTAAAGGAAAAATACCTGCTTTAAAAATCAGAAGTAAGGGACGCCTGGGTGGCTCAGTTGGTTAAGCGGCTGCCTTCAGCTCAGGTCATGATCCCAGCGTCCTGGGATCAAGTCCCACATCAGGCTCCTTGCTCGGCAGGGAGCCTGCTTCTCCCTCTGCCTCTGCCTGCCTCTCTGTCTGCCTGTGCTCTCTCTCTCTCTCTCTCTAACAAATAAATAAATAAAAAATCTTAAAAAAAAAAAAAAGTTTTAAAAATCAGAAGTAAAATGGTATTTTATAAACATTAATTCCACAGCATCTGACCTTATACAAAGCTTCAAATAGGCTAAACCCTGGATAAAAATACCACACGTACCTTTACAACATGCTTGGTCTCCTTGGAAACAAACACATCCTTTAACACAACACTGCGGTCAAAATGGTTGAGATACCACATTGACCAAACTCCCGAGGTATTCTCGTGAGCCTCTATGTGAAACTGGGTTGCAGAGGAGTCCATTCTAAAATACCTGTGAACACAGGACATGCATGCCATCAGCCTGGAGTATGAGAGCTGTCAGCATTCACCGTGCTTCTGAGTGCAGAAAGAAGAGCATCATAAAATGTCAGAGAATGAAGGTTAGGAGTGCTAGTAAACAAGCTTCGAGATGGCCTTCTTCAACCTTCATGCCCACAAGGGGAGCATCCGAAGGCCAGAGGATAAGGGAGCAGGCCAGGACCAGGCCAGCTCACGGAGGCCACCAGGGCAAAGCTAGGACCCAAAGGTACATCCTCTTGCTTTTTCCACACCTGGTTCCCTGGCCTGGGACCTGTGCCGCAAAATGAACCATTCGTTTTCTCTCTCCCATTCTGCAGCCAGCCCCCCACTGCTTGTTAGCAGGGTTAATGCATGGAAGGCATGTCCCAAGAGAGAATCATATACATCTTACGAGTTATATTTTCAAATTCCTGTGAGATGAAAGCAAACAAATGAACATATGATTTGAGGGAAAGTGGAATCACCCTACCCTTGAACTACAGGAGAGGACAGACATGCTTTTAGTGTTGAAGTCTTTTTTATTTTCTTCATGTCTTCTTTAACTCCGCTGTCACATGATGTAGCTGTTTCAAGACACAAAGAAATAAATGTGAAGCGCAACTCTCTTTCCTTTCCTTACCCTGAACAAAAACAAGATCTATGTTTTATTTATAACTTCCTAATTACTCCATTTTTCAGCCTCCATTAAAACCGTGCATCAGATATCAGTGGTAAAATCCTTTCTCAAACACTCCTATCTTTTTCTCCACTGGCTTGTTGCCAATCATCTGGAACATGGTGTTTGCCACCCTCCCCCAACATCTACCCCTTTTTTAAACCAACTTCTCATTTCTTCTTTTGGGGGAAAAAGAGAGAGAGAGAACACGTTGTGTTCTTCTCTTTACAAAGATGATGACAAAAGTGAGAAATGATGCTTCGCTGGGTGGGGTGAAGAAAAGCACGTGGAGACATGAGCAAGAAAGGAAGACAACCAAAATAGCAAGAAGGAGCTTCACAGTGAAAGTAGGAATGAAGTCCAAAACATTGTGAATTATCAAAACAAATTTAAGCTTTCCATGAGCTAAGCTGTAATAGTAAGACACTGGTACAGAATTCTTGTAATACTCAAGTCTTTTATATGAGAGAGACAGAGAGAAAGAGTTATCAAGCACGAGGGGAAGGGGCAGAGGGAGAGGGACAGGCAGACTCCTTGCTGAGCAGGGAGCCCTTCTTAGGGCTTGACCTGAGCTGAAAGCAGATGCTTACCCGACTGAGCCACCTGGAATCCCCTAGTCTTTTTTTTTTCCCTTTTCTTAAGCTACATACATGGCTCCAAAAAGTATTCAAACATTAACAAAAATGTGGAATTAAAGTGTACCATTCACCGCTGAGTCCCCAATCATCATAAACAACTTCTTATGCATTCACCCAGTGTTCTGTGCACACGCAAGTAAACAGACACCCTTTAAACAACACCCAGTGTGCACACAATGCTTGCACGTGTGTCTCCTAAAAACTGTGGAGCACACCCTCCCGGAGATGCATGACAATTTCACTAGCCCCCTACCGACAGATGGTGACATTGCTCTGCTTCCCCAGCAGTGCTCATTTCTGCACGTACAGTTGTGCATAAGTACGTGAGTGTATCTATAGATTGTTCCTTGATGGAGAAGGATCAAAGAGCATCTATGTGCATTTTAAATGTTCACAGACTGTCAATTTTCCCTCCAAAAAAGCCTGTGTTTGTTTATACTTTTGTTAAAAATATCTGTTTTTTTCCCCTAATCGCTACCAACACAGAATATTGACAATGTTTTTATCTTTATTGATTTAAGTAATAAAGTATATCTAATTTGCTGCTTTAATTAACAGTTCTTGAAATATAAGTGAGGCAGGGTACTTTTTTTTCATATGTGTAAAAACCATCTGCATTTCATTATAGAATTCTGCCATAAATAAATAAGAACCCAAAGCAAGGACTGGGTTTATGCTCACTAGACCTGTATTGCGTTCTACACCAAGAAACACGATGAGGGCAGCAGAACTCTCGATCTGTGAAAGCAGCCCCTCCACCAAACACATGTACATCCTGCTCTCTAAAATCACCAACTCAGTTAACCTTTAAATGCAAAATCCTACACGTGTGGCAGAATAAAAGTTGAATCCACAATCATATTTTCCATCATTCTCTCTCTTAGACCTCTGAAGGCTACAGTATTTTAATCAAACCCATTCACTTTCTGAAAACCTCGCTTACTACTCTGTAGCTCTAAGTCATTTCCCAGAAAGAATGATCATAACTGGATAATGAAAATAAAAAAGTCTCTGATATTCTTAAAAACTGTACCTTTGCAAGTGAAAGAGGCGATTTTTGTAAAGTTGGTTGTAGAAGTAGGTAGAAGGACTGGTTCAAACTGCAGGGACAGAGCATCTCTCTGTGAGAAATGATGTACATCCTACAGGAAAAAAAAATCCAAGTTACTATTCTCAGCTGGGTATTTATCCAATTTGAATCAAATCTGTTCAAAGAGCTAAGTAGCTCAGACTGGTGGTATGAGCAACTGCTCAGCATATGTGTCTATAAGAGTATGAAGAGGGTGCTGACAACCTTCATCCTAATATGGGGTGCAGCGAGGGAAAATGGGTGTAAATCAAAGCAAAGGAGAATTGAGACAAGTGTTCCTGTATCTGTTCCTGAAAAATTCTCACGTTCTGCAATTAAACACACACTTCTCAGTTTAAGTTTACTCTCTGTAAGCATTTACAATTACCTGTATCCAAATAAGGCTGTTTCCTGAATGTAGTATATACATATTTACTGCCGAATCATCTGTCCAAAAGAATCAGAGCGACGAGATTAAAACAAAGCACCATCTCATTCTCACACCTTAATATAGCAGTTAAAATACCATAGTACATATTTCTATACAAAATGGGACTCGTTTTTCAACACTACAATTGAAACTGGGAGCTATTTTCTGTTGGGTATTCTTATAAGTCACAAGAAAAAAGATCCATACAAAAAGACTGACTTACCAATATAGGATCTCTAAATAATGAACTGCCAGGGGAGAAATTAGGTCATGCTATTACTCCTGTAGTTGAGACTAACTAATTGGACAGGTTTTTTTTTTTTTTTGGACAGTTTAAAAAAGCTATATCCTCCTGTTGATTAGATAGCCCCTCATTTCCTTATTTAGATGATCATGTTTGAGGAAAAGCAAAACCCTCAGATCTTAAAGCACAGTCTTCCTTTTCACCTTCACCAAAAGTGCTCCCCATGGGACAGGGGTCTTCTCTACATGTTGTCCACCTGGCCATTCTGAGAATCACGTTGAACCCAAGGACAGGGCAGCTTTCCTGCGGAACCATTACTACTACAACCAATTCTGAGGAATGGAAAGTGAATGAGGCTTGACCAACAATTAAGACTCCCAAATAAAAGTATGCTTTGCTACCAACTCTTTCTCTGAATATGTATATGGTATGTGTTTATATGTGTGTGTACACATGTGTGTATGTATATATATATATACAGACAAGTACATACATATATACATATATACCAGCACAGCCTTGCTAACCAATGGATAATATAAATGTCAAGGACCATATAATATGCGTTGCCTAACAAAGTTCTTAGAAATTTAAAGTGATAAGCTAGGCAATTTCTGGTACACAGGACACACATTTTCCAAGACAAATTTCACAGAAATGAACACTAAAATTCACACTATCTTAACTTGCCAGGCATCTAGGGTCAACCAGCACCCAATCAACTATTAAAAGAATGAAAACAGCGTGATTTAACTGAGCTTCTGCAAATCAGTAACAATAAAATGCCAGACGCGAGACTTAAAATACTCTGTGAATATTTATATCAGATTGTTGTGCCTGTTTAACCTGTTCACTATCTCCAGAATGCCAAAAAAAGGTATTCCCAAGGAAATTCAGAGTGGTTCCCTGTTGCCACTTAATGTACTCCAAAATAACACAGCCTTATTAGCAGCTGCAGGTTGACCATCAGTTACTGTTTCAGCCTCTTTAGAGTGAAAGCAAAGGCTCTTTGTTTTGCACTGCAATGATACACTCTTTAGGTAAATGATGATGCAGGTTAATCAAAATGTATCATAATAAAAATTTTAAAAGATTCCACCTTGGGACGCCTGGGTGGCTCAGTTGGTTAAGCGGCTGCCTTCGGCTCGGGTTGTGATCCCAGCGTCCTGGGATCGAGTCCCACATCGGGCTCCTTGCTCGGCAGGGAGCCTGCTTCTCCCTCTGCCTCTGCCTGCCACTCTGTCCGCCTGTGCTTCCCCCCACTCTCTCTCTCTCTCTCTCTGACAAAAATAAATGGATAAAATCTTTAAAAAAAAAAAAAGATTCCACCTTACCTGAGGTCTCAGATTTATCTGTAGCTACATAAATAATAGAAAGATGATCTAACAAATCTTGTGTGTTTTCTTCAAATTCTTTTGAAAAGTTTTCCATGGTGACAATTATGCTCATTTGTAGCCGTAGAACATCATCGGATTCCATATAACAACTCTGAGATTGGAGGGATGGAAAAAAAGAAAGAACTCAAAAAAAAAAAAAAATCATCCAAAGCTTTGTGATTTCAAATTTTAGAAAAAGAAAAGCACTATGGTAAGGGCATGTGTATTTCTGAAAAGCAAATGTGTCATTTTCTTTTTGGTTTCCAAACCAAGAGTTAGGAAAGGAAAGATAAAAACACTGAATGTTTTATTTTACCTTTAATTGCTGACACACTTTATTATGTAAACTGCATTCCAGTTGCACTTGCAAGAGGCTAGTATTAGTGGTTTCCGCCTAAAAGGAGAAGGTGGTTAAAAACTTAGAAGAGGCAAAAAAGTTCAATCTCATATTCATAGTAAGCAATCTATCATTTTTTCAGGAAATTCATGCATTCATTTAACAAATAATTTGAGTATCTACTAAATGCTGGGTATTATTCTAGTAGCTGGAAATGAACATGAATAAGACATAAAAATCTGTCACTGAGCTTACATTCTAATGGAAATCATAAGCTCTCCCTTGGGCAATGTGAAAATACCTATTATGGCAGTAAGGAGATAAATATGTTCTAAATATACACAGGAACACTGTAGTTTGGCATTTCATATACTTTTTGAACATTCTGTTTCAACATAGGAGTCTTTCATTTCAAAGTAGGTTCACCCAGTAACAGCCAATTAGCTGTTCTTATGCCTGCCTTCCATTAGTGGGATGACGTTATAAGTGGTAACAAGACACTCAGAGGGGTCTAACATTCCACTGGCCATCATCATCCCTTTTAATATGTGAAAGAGCTACAGATGGAAGAGACCAAAGCAAAGGAAAAGAATGCAGAATTTCATCAAGCTCAGAGATCGTAACAGCTGCTTGGGATGATAACTAGGGAATCTTTAAGAGGAGGAAATGCAGATCCCCAATCCAGGAATACAGCTGTGTGGATAGGAGGGAGGGGGCTGCAGACAGTGAAGGCACAGGGCAGTCAGGTAGTGAGGCATGCAAATCCAAACAGCCTAGGCTGCAAGAGTTCCTGTTTTGCTCGGTCTGATGTGTTTGGCATAGTGATTATAAAATTTAAAAAAGCACTCGGCTTGGCAGCCACAGTCAGGACACCAGGAAATCTCAGTTCAGTAAGAGGCATTCCCCAAATCCTTGGCTGACTTAATTGTGGGTAAGCATTTATTCACTCCAGGAAGATTCAGTATCAAGTAGAAGAACCACAGTGGTGTTTGACTTGTCAGATTTATAAGAATTACCTAAGTTTATTATGTTAAAAAACACATTTTTAACAACTGCAACTGTCATTCAGCGATTAAAGTAGCCAAACTGGAATCAAATATAATGCATTTTAAAATGTAGTGAAGATAGTTAAGAAGTTTAACCAAGCTTCTTAATATTTGGGACCAAATATTAACCAAAAGTTCCTTTAGAAAGTAATTGCTAGTATCTGCTAGACTTAAACAGAACAATACACCATTTGTAAATGGAACCTAAAATCTTAAGGAAGAACTAGATTTCTGAATTTGTCTTTCTGTAAATAAGTCCCACTATCAAAGACATAAGAAGAAAAAGCCCACCACTTCTGAAACTGCTTTAGCCAAAGTTATAAATGACCTCCTCACACCCCAATCCAATAGACACTTTTCATTTTGCCCAACTCGTCTGCTAATTTAACCCCATTATCCACTTCTCTTGGTTCTTCTCCTTCCTCTTTGAGGCTCTTCCCCTTCTCCTCTCAAGATGTTAGAGTTGTTCTGGATTCTGTCTTTCGCCCTCTTCACTCTCTCCCCCAGGGAAGAGACATGGAAGCTGCCTGCACTTCTCTCCCCAGCTCAGCCCTCTCCGCATACCCATGTCCACTCCTCCTCAATGCCCACACTCGCCAAGACAGCTACCCTTGCTGTGCATGTTGTCCTGGCACCATTATTCATGCAGTTCTTTATGAAAGAAACCTGCAAACCAACTTCGCTCTCCCTCCTCACTTATCCTTCTCAAACAAACCCATAACCAAGTTATACTGACCCCACCTCCTCAGTACCCTTGAATCTATTCACTTCTCTACATGCCTAATATCCTGGAGATCAGGGGTCAGCAAACTATGCCCATGGGCCAAATCCAGCCTACTGCCTGTGTTTGTAAATAAAGCTTTATTGGAAGCCAGCGATGTTCATTCTTTTGTGGATTGTTTACGGCTGTTTTCATGCTACAACTGCAGAGATGAGTACTTGCAACAGAGATCACATGGCCTGCAAAGTCAAAATTTACTCTCTAGGCCTTTACAGAAAAAGTTTAGGGACACTTGTCCTCATGGAAGGGAGGGGAGGGAGGGAGGAGACAGGTAGACTAGTGTTCTCCCTGTATCTACCTCTGTCCTCTCCATTCCAGTCTCCACACTGCATCAAGAGTGAGTTTACAAATATGCAAATCAGGTGACACCACCATCTGCTCAAAGCCCATCAAAGACCAAATCCTTTATTGTTGGCTCAAAACTCGGGCACCTCCTCAGTCTCCACCACCTTATTTATGCTCCAGCCTCACTGGTCTACTTTCTGCTCTGTTTTGCCTTCAACCTCTGAATTTATCCTTCTGCTGTGAACTCGCATCCCCAAATCCAGGCTTCCTCTACCAAGCTAAACCTTCATGTCCAGCTTCAACATCCCCTTCACCAAGGCTCTCCTTGACACCGCAGCTGGGGTAACTGCCCATTACTTACACCCACAGCACCTTTCCCCTGACCTTAACACTCCTATTATAACGTAACAACCTGCCCAAGGTCTGTCTTCCCCAGAAGACTGCAAGCACCTTGTTTGGTGCTTTTACCGCAGGGCCTACCACTAAATTCAATATGCAGTTAGTGAATGAGGAGAAGTGGGCACATAGCCACAGATGCTTGATTGAAAAAGATAAGCTTGGGACGCCTGGGTGGCTCAGTTGGTTAAGCAGCTGCCTTCGGCTCAGGTCATGATCCCAGCGTCCTGGGATCGAGTCCCACATCGGGCTCCTTGCTCAGCAGTGAGCCTGCTTCTCCCTCTGCCTCTGCCTGCCACTCTGTCTGCCTGTGTTCGCTCCTGTGCTCTCTATCTGACAAATAAATAAATAAATAATCTTTAAAAAAAAAAAAAAGAAAGAAAGAAAAAGATAAGCTTGGAATAGGCAAGAAACGAAAAATAATAAACAATGGCTACAAAATAAGAGAATATACCAAAACCTGTCTCTTGACATGTACTTCTGACCTAAAACTCCCCTCCACAAGAAAAGTTTAAAGAAAAACCCACATCAACACATTTTCAACATATGCATTTATAATAGTTGTGTTTTTTGAAAATTCACAGCTATTTAACTATAGGCCTTAGCCTCACAAGGTAATTCTCTTACCTAAAATATTTCTTCAAATGTTGAAATATTATAAGTTCAGAACTAGGATTTTTGAACATGATGAAACAATTCAATTTGCAGGGTGATCTGATGTAATATAAAGCCCAGTATTTGGTCATTCTTGGTAAGTTTCTGGATGAATTTCTTATTTACCATTTTAAGTAAGATTCCTCTCTTAGTTGGAAGGACAACAAAAATAAACTACTGTATTGTTTCATTTGTTGTAGAACATTTCAGAGTCCCACAAGGGGGAGTCCCAACACCTCCAAACTGTCCTTGAAGCAGGGCAATTTTTCTCAAAGAGCAATTTAAAGGCTCAAGTCTTCATCAAAAGAACAAAACTAATGTAATCCTGACTTAAAGAATGGGACACACACACACACACACGGTTATTAAATTCTCTCTGAAAGGACCTCAGCTGAGCACATGTGTTATGATGGTAGGACATCCCCTTATTCAAGAGTGTGCCTGGGCAGATTATGAAAGGAAAAGAGAAACCTACTTCTTTACTTTTCAAACCCTCCAAAATCACCTTAACAAATGAGTTCATAAATTTCACAGCCAAAAAATTAAATAATTTCTTGTTTGTTTCATACAGTATATGGTATTATTCCCTTGTAGAAGCTGGGGGGAAATGTGGTTTGGCAGGGTTAAATGACTTATCAAAGGTCCTAAGGTTAGCTAGGAAACCAGGAAACCAGGAAAAAAAAAATAGCAGGTCTTTAACACAGGTCAGTACTTTTTTCTAAGTAAATCAGAACAGACCAAGTATACTTCTCCTAAATTTAAAAGTTGGAAAGTTCTTCACCATGGAAACATGTATTAGAAAACCCTACCAGAAGATAATGTAATAGTCCAGAAAATGGCAGGGTTAAAAACCCCCTTTTGTAATGGCTTATATTCCCATGGTTTTGTGTTATGACTCTAGCTGACTGGATCTGAGAAAGAAGAAATCACCTAGTTCTCTTCTAGCTAAGAAACTGGTCTTAGGGCAGCAGGCCCAGGCAGAGTGTGATCTGGGGTTATCATGTACAAGTAAAGAGGAAAGGAAATGATAGTCTTCAAATCCGGCCCTCTTGGATGACTCCTACTAACAAGAATAAACCAATATCCTAGCAAAAATATGTGAGAATCTATAATACACTGATCCAGACAGAGTGATCAAGAGCCTTGAAATCAGGGCATTCGCAGTAATGACCACACACAGAAACCTTGCATTTAAGGAATATTTGAGGAATATATTAAAAGAATTATAGATAAATTCCAATATTAGGTCTCACTTTTCTCCCCTTCTACAATTTTTAATGCTAAATTTTAAAGGTTCTTTTCCAGGTAAATGTCCATAAGCAGGAACCCAGATTCTGTATAAGCCACGTGACCATTCCAGACAGTGGCCCCATCTACAGTGCTAGGTACAACACAATCTATACAGCAAGTGAGTTTGCATAAAACAGGCCCTTTCTTGGGTCCCTTCCACACAACAGCCACACTCTGTAACCCAACTCCTAATTTAGTGTTTCCTATATAACAGCCGGGCTCAGCGGAGTTATTAGTCAGCCCTGTAGGGTTGCTTTCTCCCCTCTCTAGCAACCGGGCTGCTAATCCTCAGATATTTAACCACTGAAACAAAATTCACCTACATTGCCAGACCCCTTGCTAAAATATCTATAAAAACCTAGGAAATGGCTGAAATTCGTCTTTGTTTTAAGGGAAAAAGGATGAAAGCACATGTGCTGCATTTTCTCTTATCCACATCTTTTCCAGAAAAGGCTTTGCTGTTAACTCAGTTGGAGATGAAATCCCGGCCACAAAACCTTAGGGGCAGGGCGCCTTCGTGGCTCAGTGGGTTAAACCTCTGTCTTCCACTCAGGTCGTGATCTCAGGGTCCTGGGATCTAGTGCTGCTGCAGCGGGCTCTCTGCTCAGCGGGGAGCCTGCTCCCCCCCCACCCCTGCCGCCTGCTTCTCTGCCGACTTGTGACCTCTGTCAAATAGATAAATAAAATCTTAAAAACAAACAAACAAACAAACAAACAAAAAACCTTAGGGGCATCCTCTACCCTGCCTAAGACTCAGTTTCCTCTTCAATAAAACAGAGTTAGTGAGGTCACAGCCATGTTATGAGCCCTAAATGAGAACCACAAGACACACACAGGGCACACGGTAGACCTTCCAAAGGAACTGTTGTTGTTTTCACTTGGTCATTCACAATTAATGCATTAAGTGAGTAAAACTTCACAACAAATAACTTAAATGCTTCTGGGAAGTGTTTTTTCCACATAAAGGTTGTAAGAGGGGGAAACTCCTCTCCCACACTCTTTTGGCTTCCAAGAGAAGATGGTTGTTGTTGTTATTTCTAAAATACTTCGAGTTCTTTTTGTCTTATTTCACATTTGGTTTAGAACCCAAGAAAAGAGAAGAGCTATGTGTTGCCCACAAGCTTCCACCCTCCCAAAATGCGCCAGAAACCCTGAAAGCAAGTTAGCAAAAAGCAATGTGGAAAGCAAGTTAGCATTTAGATAGTGAGACTTGTCATTGGACCAAGTGCCACTGGCCTATATGGTGCAACACTCCGGCTTTTGCACTTGGGGAACTGGCTTTTCGCTGTTACAAGCTGGGTTGGCAGTTTCAGGAGAGCTTTGTGGGATTTTCACCTTGGTAGGTCATGTGGCATATGGTGACTTGATCCAAAGGCAAGCAGCTATTTTTATACAATTGGATGCTGTGGGCCTTGAGCAAATGGCAAGCAGGTCCTGAAGGCCTGGCTCAGGCCTTGACCCTGGGCCCAGGTTCCGCAAAAGTTCAGGCTTTCATGATGCAGGCGGTGGAAGCTTGACCTTGAGCAATGTGGGTGTAGCTATTTACCTAAAAAGGAGTAGCCATGGCAAAAATCAGCCATGGCTATGGAAGAAAGGATGACGCAGTGGGAAACAGCATAGTGGTTCCTCAAAAAAAAAAAAAATCAAACATGGAATTACTGAGTGATCCAGTAATTCTATTTCTAGGTATATGCCCAAAAGTGATAGGAGGGACTCGAACAGATATTTGTACACCCAAATCCATAGCTGCATTACATCCAGTAGTCAGAAGTTGAAACAACCCAAAATCCATCCGTGGATGAATGACTAAACAAAACATGATGTATCCATACAATGGCACGTTACCCAGTCTTAAAAGAGAAGGAACATCTGACACATATACTAGAACATGGATGGACCCTGAAAACATTATAACAGAGTGAAATAGGCCAGACACAAAAGGACAAATATTCAGTGATTCCACTTATATGAGGGGGCCTAGAATAGTCAAATTCATTGAGACAGAAAGCAGACTAATGGTCCTAGGGGACTGAGAGGAGAGGTTCTTGGGGGTTTGCTATATAGTGGGTGTAAGAGCTTCAGCTGGGGAAGATAAGGAAGTTCTAGAATGGATGATGGTGATGATCTCATGACTGTGTGAATGTACTTCATGCCACTCAACTGTACACTTAAAATGGTAGTTTATGGTGCATATACTTCACCACTAGAAAAGGAAAGGGAAGGGGAGAAGGAAAAAGGAAAAGGAAAAGATGTCCTAGTCAGGACTCCCCTCAAAATAGAGAGAGCTTCCAGAGCTGGACCATCTGCTTTTATTGCCAGATCTTGAAGAAACTGTTGGGTCCAACTCCAGGCAGACAGTACAGACAGGCTGCTCTAATTTCTGTTCCTTTTTTATGCATTATCTTCATAGCTAAGAGTTGGAACCAAGAAAGAGTTTAAATTATCACTTAAATTCATGTGGGCCAGTCCACAGACTCAGAAGTTCCTCCCCATCACACTGGCTCCAGATTTATTAATCATCTAAATGTTAACCACTGTTTTCGATGCTCAAGATTCAAAATGACAGATACATAGACAGATGGCAGATTTTATAAATAAAGAAGCAATAAGCTTATCAGATAGAAGAGATGCTCTCATCTTGAGTTGAGGCAGACAAGCAATTTGACAGAATTAACTGCATGCACCAAGAAAGCAACCACTAAGGTTAGAACAATCTGGTCACTCTGGACATCAGAGAAGTGCTGGAAGGTTAGGGACACATTATTTAGTTCTCCTATCAGAGCAAGATGAACAAAAAAGGCAGGTGGAGGAAGAAGGAGAAAGAGAGAGCTCCCCTTAAGAGAAAAACCAACCTCTTAGAGAACAATTAGACAAAACATGACTGAGAAAACAAGGCCTCAAAAGTCCAGCTCAACAGAATACAGAGAGATCGACAGGTAGCTAACTGAAATGAGGGAGAGAGACCTTTGTGCTCATTGGAGCACTTAAAAAATGGAATAGGGTGCCTGGATGGCTCAGTTGGTTAAGCATCTGCCTTTGGCTCGGGTCATGGTCCTGGGGTCTCAGGATCGAGTCCCACATCAGGCTCCCTGCTCAGCAGGGAGACTGCTTCTCCCTCTGCCCTTCACCCTGCTTGGGCTCGCTCTCACCTGCGCTTTCTCTCTCTCTCAAAAAAATAAATCTTTAAAAAGAAAATTAAAAAAAAAAAAAAGTAAAAATAAAAAAATAAAAAATATAATAAAAGAAGAAAAGCAAGACCTTAGCAGATAGGAACTGCTCCCCCTGAAGGAACCAGGCTTCCATTATAGGAGGTATGGAGAAAGGCACTTTGTAAAACCAGGTGCAGAATCCACAGTAAGAACAATTGAGGACTGAGACAGCTATACCCAGGATGACTACATAAGACCTGGAGAGGTTTAGGGGTACAGGGGACAGGAAGATCAGAGCAGAATGCTCAAAGAATACAAGGTGGAGACACAGTTACGGCCCATGCCCTGGGAGAACATGTTTGTGAAGTTCATAGAAATAGGACTCAGTCTAAGAGAAGGCACAGCAAGAGGAGGAAACCCATTCAAGGGGAGCCAGGCAAGACTATGGAGACAAACTGACCCCCAGGCCTCATTTAGATGTTGGCATGATAGGAGCATCTCTGGAGGAAGACTCCAATACAGGGAAGAGAAGATTTGTTTGAATAGCAGATGCTTTCAGCAGACCCAGAACTCACTGATTTTCATCTCTCTTCCTTTAGGAGAACTCACAAGAAAATATCTAAAGAAACATCTAGAGGGAAAAAAAAATCATATATATATATATTTTCACACATGTACATGTATATGTGTATATATATATAATGTAGATCAAAAAGAACAAGAAAAAAAAAAGGACTTAACCAATTCCAGAAAACAGTAGCAGCCTTACAGGTGTTTGAGAAAGAAAAAGACCAACAAAAGAAGCTGGTTAAATAGCTAGAAACTCAACTGAGACTTCCTGAGAGGAAGAGGGGCCAGGAGAAGCCAAGCACATCCTGGAGGAATAGCCCTGAATGGCAGAGAAAGAGGGGCAAGCTCACAACCTGGGAGAGACGGTGAGTAGCTCACGGCCAACACGCTATCCCCACCAGGCGCCAAGCTTCCTAAATGTCAGTAGCAGCTCCCCTCCAGAGAACAATGCTCCATTGGAAACAGGTGGGTCTGAAAGGGAAAAGCCTTCTCTAAGAAGTAGGTTCCAGGGTGATGGACACTGGGGAGGGTATGTGCTATGGTGAGCGCTGTGAATTGTGTAAGACTGATGAATCACAGACCTGTACCCCTTAAACAAATAATACATTGTATGTTAATTAAAAAAAAAAAACTCACATTGTGAAGTAAAAACTGCCACGACTAACAAGTTAATGCTGGAATCCTACCATGTTATGATTGGCTTGTTTAAAAAAAAAAAAAAGAAGAAGAAGAAGAAAAAGTAGGTTCCAGAAGCCTAAGTGAGTCTACTGTAAGAAGCTGTGGAAACCAGTGTGTGCAGAGATCCTAGTGCCCCTGCCCAGGCACTGCAGCCCTCCATCCTCAACAGGGGTCTCCACCTTTCAGCACAGAGGTCCCAGAAACAAGGGCTTCTTGCAGGAAGGAGAACAAAGACACACCTGTCACCAGGCTGCCACCATTGCCAAGTGCTCACTCAGAGGGAAGACCAGAGTGCCTCTGGGGCTCCCTCCTGAGAGGAGCTGGTCTGTGCAAGTGGCATTTCCCCAAGTCCCTGAGGTCCCAAGGCAGCCTCCTGATGGGCAATCTTTCCTCACTGAGTTTAAATACAAAGGTCTTGGAATCAAAACAACTGGCATAAACTGAAGCCAAAACCAAGGTGATGCTCTCCATCCTCCACCCCTCTTTTTGGCAAAAAGAAGTGTTGGGAATCATTCTCCTTAGAATTAGTCCCTTGTGGGCTGGGAGGGAGGCATGTTTTCCAAATCTGGTAGATGGAAGGTTGATATCTGATATTTCTGTGTATCTTAAGAGTCTAGACTCAAGCAAGGCTCAAGAGAGACTTGATACATTTTGAGATTTTTTTCTTTTTAATTTTTAAGCAGTCCTTACACCCAACATAGGCTTCAAACTCACAATCCTAAGATCAGAGTCGCATGGTCTACTGACTGAGTCAGCCGGGAGCCCTGAGTGACTTAATATTAAGCCAGTATAACTTGGGGAAGACTCATGCGTTCTAGCAAGAGCAGGCTCTAGCTGCTGAAGGCTCTCCAGCTCACACAGGCGTGGAAAACCTCTCGGGCTAAGACCAAAAAAATAAGAAATTGGGGAGGGCTTCAAATTCTTTTAATGTTAACTCACAAGCCAAGATAATTTGATATGGGACTATAGCCTTGAATTTTCACATCTTGCCAGAGGACTGAATCTCTGAATTTAAAAATTCTCCAAGAGTTTCACAACAGGAGAAAGTTTATAGTCAAAATTTATTTCTTTTTTTTTAAAGCTAAGTGATGAACACAAATTTTAGTTAGGGTTCAGGTACTAGTTCTAAGCATTTTATAAGCATGAGTTTAGTCAACAGCTACAGCAATCCTATGAAGTACTCTATTATTTTTTATTTTAGATAAATTAAGACACAAAGAGGTTAGGTAATTGGGCCAAGGTCACTCAGAGATGACCAAGATTTTTACATAGGTGGTGTGGTTTTAGAATTCACCTTCTTATTCACTACACTATAATCTCTATGATGGGACATACTTATATGGCTGGTATTTTTTTTATTGGAGTATCTTAATTCTGTTATTTGATACCACTGCAAAAACTCTGATAAGCTGTATTGAACATCATACTTGAAAAGAATTCAGAATGGGAAACAGATGAGGACATGAACTTTCAACCTTGACTGCAGTGTGCCTTTGGAATGGACTATTAATGAATTATTCTAATCTGTCTCAGAGCTTTCAAGAGGCAAACTCAGCATGCTCCCCAACAGTCTGAGGAGGATCAAAGAAATGGGGGTTTGGTTCCAGTGGGAGGAGGAACAGACTAAGGACAGTGGGAGCACAGTTGCCAGGAGTCTTCTGATCTTGCCAGAGGAAAGGAGAACCCCATCTTGATAATAGGCAAGCCCAGTGGGTCACAGGAACAAAAACTGAGGAATGTTACAAGGAAAGGATTCTCTTTCCCTAAATTCAGCTGTCCTGCTGCCCCAACTCTTCCTCTCCCCTTGGAAGTAGAGGGGGCTACCTGTCATGGGCAACAGAACATGATGCTGTGCTGATGACAGTGTAGAGAGGAGTAGGGCCTCACAAAGGAGCTAGTTTCTTTCCTCTCTACTCTCGAGAAGCATGTCTGTCCTTCAGACTCAAAACCCCCTTCTGATGGGCCACCCTGTGATCTACCCAACGGAACAGAGTTGGTAACTTGCTCTCTGAGCTCAGCTGATACACAAGAATGTGGCTTATCAGCAATATGACAGTGGCATTTTGGTTCCCTGACTTCTCATTTTCTTTTTTTAAGTATTATCCATGCCTAGCATGAAGCCCAGTGTGGGGCTTGAACTCACAACCCTGCGATCAAGACCTAAACTGAGATCAAAAGTTGGACACTTAACCTACTGAGCCACCCAGGCACCACCCCTAACTACTGATTCTTTGATGTCCACTAGTTTAGAACTTGGCCAGGAATACGGGCGTTATTTGTTGGGCATCTTCAAATACCCCAACAAAAGTTTCTAGAATATTCTTGTTGTTTTTTTTTTTAAAGATTTATTTATTCATTTGACAGACAGAGATCACAAGTAGGCAGAGAGGCAGGCAGAGAGAGAGGAAGGGAAGCAGGCTCCCCGCTGAGCAGAGAGCCCAACATGGGGCTCGATCCCAGGACCCTGAGATCATGACCTGAGCCAAAGGCAGAGGCTTTAACCCACTGAGCCACCCAGGCGTCCCAAGTTTCTAGAATATTCTAACATAATGAATGTCTGGATGAAATCAAAAAAGATTCTTGTCTCTTAAGTTCATAAATAGCTGAAATTACAGTTTTTTTCCTTTGAAGGTCATTTATTCACCGTGTGTTATATGGCCAGACTGTGCTAGGTAATAAGAAAACAAATACTGGCTAAGACAGGATTCCTGCTCTTGAGCTTATAATCTTGGCGAAGGAAAATACACATTTAAAAACAGAAACTTCTGAATACTGTATTTATTATGCTAGGGATCTCTCGGGGTTTTCCATAAGGAGCCAACCAATTCTCCTGGGAGGCAGAAAAGAAACAAGGTAAGCACTGAGTTAAAGAACTGACCAGGTAACTGCTCTCCAAGAACACTGTTCTCTCCTGCCAAGAGAGCAGTGATTTTAGAGAAGCAACAGGGAGAAGACGGAGGGCAGGGACTCCCTGCTCTGTTGAACAGAAGGACGAGATACCCACCCCCACACATCTAGGCATTTCTCCCTCCAGTCTTTCCCTTCCCTTCCCTACCCTGCTCTTCCCTTCCCTTCTTTCCCTTCTTTTCCCTCCCTTTCCTTCCACTCACCAGCCCCCTATTCTCCACTTCCCACAGTCCCATCCCCTTGAATCATCCTCACTGGGATGAGATAAAAAAGAGAAAAAGGTATAAAATTAAACAATTCCTTGCCCCCCCCCAATTCCCTTGCTTTTAAAAGCCATATTCATTCATGCAAATGCTCCTCACTTGCTCCCTATATGTACTATTTTCTACAGCATGTATTCATTATTGATATATTAGTACTCTTTTGTCCTTCTCTTAATGTCCAGTATCAATTTAAAAAATGCACACATCCCTTATAAAGATTCTTTTTCCAAAAAATAAAAACAAAATAAAAGCCATATTCAGAGGCAAGTATACAGACAAAAATTAAGTAATGGCATTTACCTAACACATAGTAATACTTTTCCAGAGACTGACACTGTGTTGTATTATGTAAAAAAAAAAAAAATCAAATAACTTTTATCACACAAAGAAATAGTATTAAATACATTATTGATGGGGCACCTGGGTGGCTCAGTGGTTGGGTGTCTGCCTTCAGCTTGGGTAGTGATCCCAGGGTCCTGGGATCGAGCCCTGCATTGGGCTCCCTGCTTAGTGGGAGGCCTGCTTCTCCCTCTCCCACTCCCTCTGCTTGTGTTCCCTCTCTCGCTGTATCTCTCTCTGTCAACTAAATAAATAAGATCTTAAAAAACAAAAACAAAACGTTTTTTTTTTTTTTTAAATACATTATTGATGACACACAGATTTGTAGGCATCCTCGGCTATCACATTCAGAAAATGTTTCTTCCATTTAACTAATTATGGAAGCCCATCAAGAAAACGGGGCCGCTAGAGAGGTTACATTTCCTATCTCTATCTTCCTTTCTCTATCTTCCATCTCCAAATCCTAGATCAGACTCTTGCAACTTAGTTATTAGTGAGAAATGTGTCCCCTTCTCTTCTATGGAATTGTGATTGAAAAGACTTTTCCTTGGTCCCCTCCCCATGCTGATTTTAGATTCCCTTTCAGATTGCCACACTTAATTAACAGGGATCAGCACCTTGGAGGCGAGAAGCAGGAGGAAAGCACCCCGGGGCACCCTCCCCCAGCATGGCAGGCTGGGGCTCCAAGCAACCCTTGCCCAACACCTGTCCCAGGCAGGCACAAGGGCCTGACATCACCACTCCAAAAGTGAGAGCTGTGTCCATATGAAAAGGCTAGGAACTCCTGGTCTGAGGTGCATTAGGTATCACACTGCACGCCCAGAGAGAAGCTCTCTTTCACACTGTCCAGCAACACTAGACTGTGGTGGGGAAAGGGAACCCTCATCACAGGCATGCACACTCAGAAAGCACACTGAGAACAGATGATAAAACATTGGTCCTGGTTCTCGTTGCCAAGGATGACTGTGGTCTTGGGTCTTACCTCTAAGTTTTCAGTCTTCTGGTCCCCCCCACCTTATCTAATGATTACATTGTAATTGTTTGTAACCACAATCTCACTTTTAGATAATTTGGTAATATGATACCATGTTAGGACACACATACTCCTTTAACTGGTGAGACTGTGTGTCATGGGCTTTCCTCTCACTTCAAAATTTCTCTGGGTTTCCCAGTTTGACTTACCATTTTATTTTTAGCAATAAACATTATTTTACAATGATCCTAATAACAATAACTTAAGTCCTTGTAAATCTCGGAGACCAGCTTATTGTGACATTGAGACTCTAGGCCAGATTCTGAGACAATGCCAGTTTCAAATATTCTTTGAATTATGCCCAAATAAACCACAGAAACACTCCTCAAATCTCAGGGGTTTAGAACCAAAGCAGCACTTTAAAATTTTTTAAAAATAAAAACCTTCACTTTTCACAAGCCTAACACAACTCTATTTATGTATTCTATCCCACCTTCTATCTTAGTTACAATCATCAAGTAGAGCCTACCTTCTATTCTACTATTCACTTGTCAGATTAAGCACCATGATTACAACTTGGAAGAATCACTTAATAGTCTGCCATACTGATGTAATCAAACTCACCAAATCCTCCCTCTATTGTTGAGCCTTTAAGATGTTTCTATGGTTTTATTACCATTATAAAAATGTAGCCCAAAACCACAATTCACTTGCTGTTTGTGTTTTGTGGACCATGAATTACAGATTCCACAGATATGAGAGTCATCACGATGCTTCCTACATCTGGGAAAATCCTACAGCAGACTGAGCTGTGCTATGGATCCCTATTCTCCTCTCAGCCTCCACCAAGTAACTTAAACTCTGAGTCTCTTCTACAATTTCTAAAATAAGAATATTACCACCTGCCTTGGGAGTAAGTCTGGTGAAGGTCAGCGTGGCTGATGTGGTGAAAAGTTGAAGTCATACACAACTTACAGAGAACGACAGGTAGATACGCTATTTGGGGATCTCAAGTCAGACGCCCACTGACTCACCTATCTATTAAAAACTCTGGGGCTCTCAGTGTACTAAACACTACACTGATGGTGAGATTGTAAAAAGGAAAAGGAAACAGGCCCTGTCCCAGACAGCCTCATGGAAGAGCACAGGAAAGAGACGAGAGAGGGCCAGGGCCCCAAATGTTCAAGCAAAGACCTGAAAAAAGTGCTGTGGGGCCTGGAGCATGGGTTCACCTGGGACCCTGGGAAGCCTGCAGAGGGGGTGATCCCCGAACTGAGTCTCAAAGGATGGAATGAGAAGGACCGTGAGAGTTAAAGGGGGTGAGAGCTTATGAAGGGGATGCAGTATGTAAGAAGGGATGGCATATTCTGACAGTGAGCAGTTTTGGAGGCCAGCATGGAGGAGGAAAGCGGGGGACATCTGGGGCTGCTGAGGAAGCTGGAGCAGGGGCCAAGGGCCTCCTATGCCAAGCTCTGGGAGCCAGCTAGTACAGAGCCCAGGGAAGCGTTGAGCAACATTGCTTTGGAGAATGCTGGAGCAGCGGTGTGGCACATGAACTGGAGCGGAGAATGACCAGAAAAAGCCAAGGGCCAAATAATGACAAGACTACAACAAAAGGAGACGGACGTCAGACTCTTACTGGGACCCACTGTAACAATGACCTCTCACCTGCTAGGAACCCTTACTTCATAAAGGGCAAAATAAATGAAAAAGAAAGGCCAGATGAAAAGGTTTAAAAAGTTAAAAGCAATCTCAAGTCTTCATGTTCCGCTACTTTCTTCCTAAGAGCAGACACACATGTGCAGCAGACTGACAGAAACCTACACCCTCCTCTCCACAGAACTCGGCAGCCGCTACAACACACCAGGCCAGTAAGAATCTAGAGAGAAGACAAATCACACACACACACTTCTGTTTCTAGAAGTGAGTGAGCCATTTCATTTGATTCAACTGAGCAGGAAAAATGCAAAAGTCAGATGCCAATAGGTAAAAGACACAAACAAAAAAGACCAAAATGAGCCCATATTGCAAAAAAAAAAAAAAAAAGAGGTAACAATTGTTCACTGACACCCTAGTTTATTCCATGAGATAGACCCGTTTTTTGTTATTGCAAGAAACAAACTGGTATCTTAAGCTTAGGATATTCATATTAAAAGGGCAGAAGCAGGGGTTCCCCAGGTGGCACTCTCAAGTTAAGAACCCAACTCTTGGTTTCAGCTCAGTCATGATCTTAGGGTCACGGGATTGAGCCCCGAATCGGGCTCCATGCTCAGTGGTGAGTCTGCTGGTGGATTATCTCTCTCCCTATCCCTCTGCCCCTTCCCACTGCACTGTCTCGCTCTCTCTAAAATAAATTAACTCGGGGCGCCTGGGTGGCTCAGTGGGTTAAAGCCTCCTCCTTTGGCTCAGGTCATGATCCCAAGGTCCTGGGATCGAGCCCCGCATTGGGCTCTCTGCTCTGCAGGGAGCCTGCTTCCTCCATTCTCTCTCTGCCTGCTTCTCTGCCTACTTGTGATCTCTGTCTGTCATATAAATAAATAAAATCTTCAAAAAGAAATAAATAAATAAAATAAATTAACTTTAAAAAAAAAAAAAAGAGGGCAGAAGCAATTATGATCTATATGACATTACAAATATGAACACTGTTTTTCCCCTACTGGTAGAGAGAAGACTGAATAAAATGGACAGTTTGACCAATTTTCCTAAATATATGCTCTTTTAGAAAAGAAGGATAAAATACCAAATAATGCCCTTTTCAAAGTACTTTAATAAAATTATACTCTGGAGGTTAAGCTCTGTCCTGTATGCTTTACAGATGCTCATTTAATGCTTCCAACAGAAGGTAGTGTGGCTCAATGGAAAGATCCAAGTCTTCTTGGAAACACACAGAGGTATAAGATTGGCTTTTTGATCTCATACATGAAATGTATCCCTAAAATAAATCCATAATTTTGGGGCATTACCTAAACTTGACTTTTGCCACAGCTATCTGAATCTTATTTGTTAATTTATTAATAAATAAATAAATGCTGGGCATGGAGCCTCATGTGGGGCTTGAACTCACGACCATGAGACCTGAGCTGAAATCAAGAGCTGGACATTTAACCAACTGAGCCACCCAGTTGCCCCAGCTACCTGAATCTTTCAATGGTTTTGGTGAGAGTAACACTGGCCACCATCATAGTATATTTGCATGACGTAATCTGCAGCAAGTTGCAAGGATATGTGAGCAAAGGTGTTCTGATGCCATAAAATTTCTAGTTGCTACCCCAGGAAGCAATTTTAAGGAAGTGTGAGAAAAGAGCCGTGACAACCTCCTGTATCTGAAAAACTCAGTATAGCTAGCAGATACCCAGTGGGAAGAGCTCCCCTGTCTTCCATCAACATTCACTTCTTCATACGCATATACTCTGTAAGAATGCGGAGAAAAGGGGTGCCTGGGTGGCTCAGTGGGTTAAGCCTATGCCTTCAGCTCAGGTCATGATCCCAAGGTCCTGGGATCAAGTCCCACATCGGGCTCTCTGCTCAGCAGGGAGCCTGCTTTCCTTCCTCTCTCTCTGCCTGCCTCTCTGCCTACTTGTGATCTCTGTCAAATAAATAAATAAAATCTTTAAAAGGAAAAAAAAAAAAAAAGAATGCGGAGAAAAGGGAGCCCTAGTGCACTGTTGGTGGTTGGTGGGAATGTAAACCGGGGCAGCCACTATGGAAACAATACAACCATTCTCCAAAATACTAAAAAAGAGAACTACCCTATGATCTAGCAATTCAACTTCTGAGTATTTATCCAAAGGAAACAAAAACACCAACTGGGAAAAATATCTGCACTTTCATGTTCATTGTAGCATTTTCTTTTAAGTAGGCTCCATGCCCAGGGTGGGGCCCAACACATGGGGCTTGAACTCATGACCGTGAGACCAAGACCAGAGCTGAGATCAAGAGTTGGATGCTTAACTAACTGAGCCACCCTAGCATTTTTTTTTTTTTTAAATCATGAGTAAGACAGGGAAACCATCTATGTGTCCGTCAACGAATGAATGGATTAGAAAATGTGATATGTATATACAGTGGAATATTATTCAGTCATAAAAAAGAAGGAAAGCCTGCCATTTGCAACAACATGGAGGGACCCAGAGAGCATTATACTGAGTAAAATAAGACAGAGAAAAACAAATATGGTCTCACTTATTTGTGGACTCTATGGAAAAAAAAACCACACACACACACGCAACTGAACTCAGAGAGAACAGATTCATGATTGCCCGAGGTGGGATATGTAGGTGGAGTAGAGTGGGTGACAATGGTCAAAAGGTACAAACTCCTGATTATAAAAGGAATAAGTCCTAGAGACGTAATGCACAGCATGTTGGGAAAAATGGTTTATAATCATGCAATTTAACCCAAAGGTTCCAGAAGCCTCCCTGTGTAGTCCTGGCTCTCCATTAATGACCTATTTAAATGCTTTTTTCTAGCAATCTCTCTAAAGCCTCCTTAAAACTAGGTACATTTTCGTACTTCATAATCTTATTTAGTAAGAATTTTCCTGTTTATCCCTGGATGTATAAAAATGACTTTCACGCAGCCATGCCAATGCCAGTTATTTGAGCACCTATGATGGGTCGGTAAAGCAATGGTCTCTGCTCTGCGGAGCTGAGGTTCTAAGTGAGGGATAGGCATGAACAGCTTTCACTATTCGTACTGAGCTCCCCATCCTGGCACATGACCTCATTCTGCTTCTTGACTTCGGAGTTACAGTGGAGGTACCTGCATCAGGTGTGTGAGGCCATACACATGTCACAGTGCGCTGCAACTGCACACAGCTGTCTCTTGATTACTTCCAACTTAATTTCTCACCATGGAACTGTGTTGGGTTTGCAGCTGCAAAACAGCTGATGCCTTCCGTGATCCTCCTGACAACTCAGGATGTCAACAACTCAAATTTCTTTCACGTTTTGAAGCAACAGCTCATGGTCATGTTAAAAATGCCGTTTCATTTGTGTCTCCTCCGCACAGCACCAGAAGCACAATCGCTGAACGCTCCTAGCTTTGCAAAATACTCCTGCTGTTTTTCCTTCTCTGATCAGCAAGTCTATAGCTCGGCAGAATCAAGCAGCATCTCCTCATTGGGGAGCCTTCACCTTCCAGACACTTTATATTCAGGAATCCTTGGGTGAATCCTTACATGCATGTCTTTGTCTCCTGTTACCTATGTTTGAGCCAGGTAATTTTTTTAATATGCAGTTAAACTGAAATCCAACTCTATTTAGGCTCAGATGTGACATGAACCAGAACGTATAAGCAGGTTGTACCTTTTATTCAAACAAAGAAATCTCAAAGTTATTTGGCCCTCTTATTGTTTGAGTGAGAATTCTTTTAAATGGTTGTTATCACCTTAGTCTCAGTTCTCTCAGGATTCAGTGGGCTCACATGAAGCAGTTGTATTTCTTTTCTCAACTTCAAATTTTATTCCTAAACACAATAAAGTTATTTCTTTTAATCTGGAGCGAAGGAGGTAAGTGAAAGCAAAGTTGAGGACATCCTAATTTCTGCCTAAGCCTTCTTACTCCCCAGCCTTCTAGCAGATCTACCTTCTAGCTCTAAACTGAGCCAGAGGTGATTTTATGAGTACCTTCTCATAAAAAGACTCTCTATTTTCTTTTTTAAAGATTTTATTTATTTATTTGACAGAGAGAGGTCACAAGTAGGCAGAGAGGCAGGCAGAGAGAGAGAGGAGGAAGCAGGCTCCCCGCTGAGCGGAGAGCCTGATGCGGGACTCGATCCTAGGACCCCGAGATCATGACCTGAGGTGAAGGCAGCGGCTTAACCCACTGAGCCACCCAGGCACCCATGACTCTCTATTTTCTTTTGAAGGAAGCTGAACTCAACCACTACCCAGATGATGGGTTCTCGACCAAAAAAACAGAATGAAGAAAACCTGAGACAGATAGAATATCACAATGAAGACATTTTTCTCTGAGGAAGGTTAGCTGGCAATTTTATGCCCACTTAAAACACAACACACAAATATATGTATACAGTTTCCATCCAGAAATATCACAGTCAGAATTTTTTCTGAGGAATGCCATAATGATTTCTTTACTCTAATGTTGTAGGGTTTGTTTTTTTTTTTTTATATAGTATGTCTTGAAAAATAGTTTCCTTTTTTCTGAATCACAGTAAAAATAGAAGATTAAAATAATTGCCTTTTAAGAGATATTTTTTGATATTCAGATCTTCAAAATACTGGTTTCTAACAAAAGATCAGCTCCCCAAATTTGAGTTTTAGCTACAAACTCTTAAATGTAGTGCATATTATCACACCCTAAGTGTGGTCCAATTTGCATTTGGGGGTCAGAGACTTTTGAAAAGGCCAGAGTAGACACTGGCAGGTCTGTTATGGGTCCATCAGAGTGGCCTGGGAGAGAGATGATGACAGCCTGGACCCAGCAAAGGGCAGCAGGCATCATGGCTAACAGACAAGGTCTGCCAGGTACGCGCCTAACATGCAAGCTCTCTTCATAACAAAGTCTCCAGCAGATCTCATGGAGAGGCCACCAGGGTCACTTACTTACCCCCTTGTCTTCCTTCAATTAACCCTTATTAACTAAGATATCTGAACACCTGTCTCTGTTTCAATACTTTTATTACCACTAAAACAGAATCTGGCATTCAAAGCTTCCAGTCTCAGTAACCAGAGAAACCTGGCCATTCACCATGGGCCCCCTTTGCTGAAGGAGGACCCTGAGATAAGGCTAAAAATGTTCAGCAGGAAAAACCTACGCTATCAGCATATGCAAGTTACATTTACTCCAGCCTTTCAACCCCTACAAAAATGCAAGTCAGATCATGCTATTCTTATGCTTGAAACCTTTCAATAGATCCCCACTGGTTTTAGGATTTAAACCAAATCCAAATTTGCAAACCTTAAGTAATCGTCCTTAAAATCCTAGGAAGGGGTGTTACTCAATTTTATAAAAATAAAAATAATATTAAAAATCCCTAAGAATTATCTAAAATGATGACAAATCTCCCAGACATTCTATTACAGGTAAATTAGTTTTGCTTGTCTTCTCACTGGGATGGAAGCTCTAGGAAGATGGAAATGCTAAAACAGTGCATGCCCATAGCAGAGGCTCAAGAAGACTATTCAATGAAGGAAAGCCCCAGGTACTACTGTGACCCACACAAAGTTCTAAGCAATGTTCTTTATTCAGTAATCAGAAAGAAAAGGGTAGGTAAGGTGGAAAAGTTCATCCCACATTGGTTCAACAGTTTTCTCCATTTCCAAAGTTATCCGTAGTCACCAGGAAATAAGTCAAGGGGGAAAACTGATCAAACTCTATACCCTATTAATGAAATGCATATTGAAAGAACATTAAATTATCATTACACTTGACCCTTGAACAACAGAAGTTGAACTATATAGGTCCACTTATATGCAAATTCTTTTTTGATAGAGTACAGTACTGTAAGTGGATTTTCTCTTATGATTTTAATAACATTTCTCTAGCTTACTTTTTTGTAAGAATACAGCATGTAACATCTACAACACAGAATACATGTTAGTCAATTATGTTATCTGTAGGGCTTCTGGTCAACAGTAGGCTATTAGTAGTTAAGTTTCTAGGAAGTCAAAAGTTATACACAGATTTTGAATTGCATAGGGGGTGGGAACCCCTGCACTGTTCAAGGGTCGACTGGATACACATTCTAAAACATCAAAAACGTTTCTTTCCACTAAGATCCACTCAGGAAAGACTGGAAGCCGGGAGAAGGGAAGACAGTAAGACATTCCTGAAAAAAATACCATTACTGGTGACCACAGAGGTTCTGTCTTCCTGAAAAGCAACCTGGCAAGATTTAACAAGCTCTATAAAATGGTTCATACTCTTTAACTACGGAATCTCTCTTTACAAAACATACCCCAAGGAAATAGGTAAGCCAAAAAGGAAATAAAGACACTTATAAAACTTGTACATGGTCTAATGGTAATAATAATGAGAAACTGGAAACATTTCAAATGATCAAAAACAAGATTAAGCTAACTATGGGAAAGTAACACCATAGATCATACAGCCTTTCATAAGAAGTACGTGGATTCCACTGACACTTCACATACGTATATTATTTCTATGTATATCAGGATTTTTTTTTCAAAAGAGTAAAATATAGTAAAATCCCAATTCTGCAACCTGGTGAGTTTAACATCTCTACCAATCTTCTACAAAAAGGGCAGCAAAAGATAACATCAACTTAGTGGACTACGAAGTTTAGTGCATACCAGAATTCAAAATAAATCGATTAAAATTACCTGTGTCTGTGAGAGTCGAATGCTCTGGACCTGTGGAAGCAGAAAGTAAGCCTTTGGTAGCTGCTTTGCAGACCCTTCTGTAGAGACTCTTCGAGTGCCAATTCCAGATACCTCCAGAAAACAAACAAGAAAAGTTAATTACCTCCTACTCATTTTGAAACATATTTGCCATAATGTTAAAATGCCTTTCGAAAGGAAATCTGTATGCACCACTGTGGCCTGTAAGACTCTTACTAATCCAATTATTGTATGTATTTTTATTTACAAAAGAAAGCAACAGAAGTTGCTATATTTAAGCTGAATGTTCCTCACTGTAGCAAACCTTTGCAGAAATAAACAATTTTTCTAATATGGGACCAGGTGTTTAATGGAAACCAGTAAGAACTAACCACAAAAATGATAGATCTTGGCTTGATGTCACATCCTATTAAAGATGTCAGATACCACTTAAGATAAATATTCCTAACTACTTCATGAATAACAACAAAAAGATTCTTCATCCTCCATCCCTAGTGCCTTGTATGAACAGCGAGCTCCCTGAGAACTGGCCCCCCAAAACATGAAATCCATATCCCCTGATCAGAAATATTCCTGAGCCCAGGAGGGAAGGAGGCAGAAGGACTAGGGACTGCCTTTATAATTCCTCCCTCTGGACTGTGCATGAGGTCAGGGCAGAGCTCTGAAAGCCCACTCAATTTTATAATAGAAATACAATATGGTGGACTTCTTGGTTTTGTTCCAATGCCCTTCAAAGATCCACAGTGAGAGTTACAGCTCTGTGCTCTGGGCCCAAGACAGCTAACTGTGTATGGCATGGCAGGCAGAAGAAGCGGGAAAGCTGGTGAGTTTTTTTATTTTTTTTGTTTTTTATTTATTTATTTGACAGAGATCACAAGTAGGCAGAGAGGCAGGCAGAGAGGGAGAGAGGAGGAAGCAGGCTTACCGCCAATCGGAGAGCCTGATGCGGGGCTCGATCCCAGGACCCTGGGATCATGACCCGAGCTGAAGGCAGAGGCTTTAACCCACTGAGCCAACCAGGTGCCCCAGCTGGTGAGTTTACATCACTAACAATCTTGTATTCTAATGACATAAACCAGGCAGCAACATTTACAAAAGTCTTTTTTTTTTTTAAATATGTGTAAGCTTTTTTTTCTTTTTTTTAGGAATGACCTTTCTTTCTTTCTTTTTTTTTTTTAAGATTTTATTTTATTTATTTGTCAGAGAGAGCAGGAGCGAGCACAGGCAGACAGAGTGGCAGGCAGAGGCAGAGTGAGAAGCAGGCTCCCTGCTGAGCAAGGAGCCTGATGTGGGACTGGATCCCAGGATGCTGGGATCATGACCTGAGCCGAAGGCAGCCGCTTAACCAACTGAGCCACCCAGGCATCCCTACAAGAGTCTTTTATAAAATATCCAAACCCCCCTGTTGAACGAACAACCAAATCAAGGGACGAGAGGGCAAAGTTACTTACATGATAGGGAAGGACTCCATAGGAGGAGGTATTAATAAATAAAGAACTTTCAATGCTTCCTTCTTCAGTAGGTAAGAAAATAATTCTGAAGGATGTTTTCCCCATTGCTGGAATTACCTGAAAGGAAGGTACCAAATTAGCCATTTGGAATGGACCTCTGTAAAAAAATGTCTTTCAGAGACTTCCTTTTTGACAATTTCCCCTTAACAGATGCCTATTCTGTACCCTTGATTCAGAAGTATATGAGTCCCTGAGAATCACCAAATGGATCAAAATCCAACAATCGAAGAGAATGTTATCAAAGAACACACCACAGACTTACCGCAAGGCAGCTGCCGAGTCCTTTCACTTCAGATTGGGAATCCTATGCCCTCACCTTCTTCCTTTTCCTTCCTCTTCTGCACCAAACACAGTTCTAACTCCACTTAAGTAAAAGGAACTACCAATGTACAAACTTGCCAATTCCTAATGAAAGTCAGGAGTTGCGTTTATCTGGACTGACTATCATAAACAAAATACTGGGCTCCCTGCTGCACCATCTCCTTGGTCCCATATTTAAAAGAAAAAAAAAAGTGTATCGGGTAGACATAAGTAAGCTAAATAAACAAATAAAACCCACTAGTAACTGAGATCTTCACTCAAAGTTAAAGACCACTGAAATCTAAACAACCAGGAAAGAACAGGGATTGGTAGCTCTCTGCTGCCTATTAACTTTATAAGGAGCCATTCACTCCTTCCTATTCCTGCATTTAGAAAGGAGTCCTGTTCTAGTAGGTTCGCCAGGCAGAGATCACAACTCTAAAACTTGTAGTGATTACTAAAGGGTTCAGCATTTGTCGTCATTTCAAGACCAATAATATTAAGTTTCTTTAACCATGAAAAAGTCCTTTAGATACACAACATTATACCTTGTTTAGACTCTAAACTTTTTTTTTTCCCATGGAGATATCAAGAGCCACCAAAATTATGGACAACTGAAAAAATAAACGCTAAAGCAAACACGCAGAAGGAAAGAGTGTGGGTAGCAGGAAAAGGGGAGACAGGGAGCAGAAAGTCAAAACTGCAGGCCAAAGAAAGCAAGAAAGCCTGGCAGCCTGCCACAACATAGTTTCCAAGAGTATATCAACACTTACCCTGCAATGAACAGGAGGCACATGAAAATGTCTAGCAGCTGTAAACACTGAATTCACCACGACCTCCCTATCCCTACTAGGGTTATAAGCATAGAGAATCTTTGCTGCAGGGTGCCCCAGGAACCTAGGAGGGGAACAAGGAGAAAAAAACCAATGGACTGTGTGGTGGTAAATACGGCCATCCACCCACCCCTCCGCCCATGCAACATGTATATGCTTTCAACCCAGAAAGCTGTTGGTGTTCATTAAAGCTAAAAGCAGCAGTGATTAAATCCAGCTATTAATAAAACATTTAGTTCACAAGTCAAAGCCTTTTAAAAGAATCCTTTCTTTTATGAGACACTTATGCCTACCAATGGTAACACCTCCCAGACTTTGGTGTTGGAAGAATTTGACCTGCAGAGGCCGTTAAATGCTTGCAAATACAGAGTAGGAACTAAGTACTCACCTAATGGGGCTCTAATTCAAATGAAAACAGGTTTAGATAAGAAACTGTACTCATAGAAAAATCCAGGTTTTTTGAGAGTTTCTTCTCTAAGTGATAAGTTTAAAGAGGCTTTTGGGGGGGAATGGATTTCTACTCATAAAGAGACTTTATCCTGTCTCATGAAAGGAAAACTTAACTGTTGCTAAAGACCGTTCTTCTGAGAACCAAACTCAGCAGCACTTTCCAGTGCTTGCTTTTATCCGTTTGAATCATGAGTCTTCTAGAAAATTCTGATGAAAGCTCTGGCTCCTCCCTCCACAGACAGACACACACAGAAGTTTCAGACATAATTTCAAAACATTCGCGTACTAAGGTAAGGATATCTGCTTTCCGGCAAACCCCCTCACTGATGAGGACACTCACATTGATTTTTTCCTTCCTCCTCTTTTCCACCCACTGCAAGGAGAGCAAAGGAACTGCAAAGGAATGGAGCTATCGCTGGCCCACGTGGGCCCACCTCCCTGCCATGATCCCTGGAATCCTTCCCCTCGGATTCCTACCAGTTAAGTCACATGGTCATGCACAGAGAACCACACAAATTTCATTGAAGCCCCTTCTCTAGATGTAATGCCCTCAGAGGCAGAGACCCAAATATACCGCTCTCCTTAATATGGCCTAGAAATAAAACTATATTCTATATTAAAAATTCATCTACATTATACTTGTATTTCTCTGATTTTATTCTGATTTCTCTGATTCTAAGAATTGTGTGTTTTAGAGAAAATGAAGTACATGTCTTATGGACAATGGGATTTCTAAACTAGCATATCCCGCCATCAAATCCCTCATATTTCTCTTCCAGCTTTTCCTCTTCTTTTTTTTCTCTTAAGCAAGCTTCATACCCAGCACAGAGGCTAGTGCAGGGCTTGAACTCATGACCCTCAGATCAAGACCTGAGGCCGATATTAAGAGTCAGATATTTAACCGACTGAGCCACTCAGGTACCCCACACGTCCTACTTTTAATCACAAGTCTCTACTAAAGATTTAATACAACCAATATGTATTTTAAAAAATAAGTCCTTTACATCCAGTTATAAATAAAATACACAATAATGTAATTCTTGATTTTTAAATTTATTATTATTATTATTTTTTAATGTTCTTACCTAACACAACTAAAAATTTTTTATATTACCGTAAAGGGTCACCTCTGAGAGCTCTGCTTTGGGAATACTGGGCTCACATTTGCCTTCTCCCTCTACTAAGTTTAGTTAAATAAACAAAGACTTCCATCATTTAAGGTTTTATGTAAATAATACAACTCAATCAGCAAAGTTATTACTACTTATCCTCAAAGTTTTGTATCACTGGAATACAAGATGTTTAGTTTAAAAAATTACAGATGTTGCCCAAACAAAAACATTTTAGAAAATCAGACCCCAAACTGCAATTCTACAGAGCCCCGTGACGGTGTCCACCAGAAACCTCACCAGATCAAGCGCAGACCTAGTTACCACTGTGCTATTTTTATTCTATTTTTTAATTCTATTTTTAAAAGTGTTATGAGGATAAGAATTTCAGTCACTAGTGACAACTGGAAGATACTCTATTAATTTAATACCACAAAAGAATGATTAAAATCTCTTACGAATGATTAGCACTTTTAATCTCCAGACCAGTGGAATATTAACCCTTATAATAAACCCTAAGAAGTGGGCAGAACTCAGGTGAGTAACAAGATCCTGATTCTGCGTCCCAGAGGGAAACCACAGTGATGAAAAGGGATGGGGTTTGTCTAAGGTCAACTTTGAAATAAACAATAGCAAAAGCTGAAAAAGGGCAGTAAAGAAATCAGGAGGAGAACTCTGGCTGAAGTTTGAATCTAATGCCTATAAATTAGACCATCTGTAAAAAGTAAGGAAGAATTTGACTAATTTTAGGAGCGTTCTGGGATGCCTGGGTGGCTCAGTCAGTTAAGCATCTCCCTTCAGCTCAGGTCATGATCCCAGGACCTGACTGAGTCCCACATTGGGCTCCCTGCTCAGCGGGCAGCCAGCTTCTTCCTCTGCCCCTCACCCACTCATGTTCTCTCTTTCTCAAATAAATAAATAAAATCTTTAAAAAAAAAAAGGAAGCATTCTAATTTAGGTTATCGTTTGTTCTTACCGAGATTTTTTTAAAACTTTAGCAAAAATAATTTATTCCCATAATCATATCCTAGAGCTCACCAAAAAAAAAAAAAAAAAAAAAGGTATGTGCCGGCTTAGAAATCAGAAGACTTATTCTGTCACTTCTAGTGAAATGCCCTTGGGCAAAAAACATTACTGCTCAGCACCAAGTTCATGAGCATCTGTAGTTAATGCTCAAGTACAATTTGAAAATGACACACACACTCTCTGCCTCTCTCTCTCTCTCAGATAATGCCTGCCCCCACTATTCCACTATCCTTTTAGCATTGATAGAAGACTCAGCTGACAAGAGACACAACTGTACTTTGAGAACTATAAAGTACTACACAAACAAAACTGAGTCATCCAAAGATGAGACAAGGCTAAAGTGTGATAACCTTTGTAAATAAAACATTTAAAACATTTGCTTTTCAACCTGCTTCCAGTTATCAGGGCCAGAAACGGATGCACATAGCCAGTCAACATTTGTAGTCAAGACATCCATCCACTCGTGTGCACTGTTCTCAGGACTTTTATCTTACTGAAGAGGAAATATATCATAGCGTCCTATCAACTGGAGTTGTCACCCTCATCTAACTATACTTACTACTATTCATTTTACTATGTCTACCAGACTGTAGTACTTTTTTCTTTTTTCTCTTCCATATCTTCATTTAAATTTGTTAGTTAACATACAATATAATAGACAATGTTGTATAATATATATTTGTAAAAACAGGTCCTGCATTAAAATTCCTGCTTACAATAAAGACTTTTCACCTAAGTAAAGCGATCTCTCAGAATCTCAACCCAGTGAAGTTTTATCATAAATTCAGCTTTGTGGGACGCCTGGGTGGCTCAGTTGGTTAAGTGGCTGCCTTCGGCTCAGGTCATGATCCCAGCGTCCTGGGATCGAGTCCCACATCGGGCTCCTTGCTCGGCAGGGAGCCTGCTTCTCCCTCTGCCTCTGCCTACCACCCTGTCTGCCTGTGTTCATGCTCTCTCTCTCTCTCTCTGACAAATAAATAAATAAACAAATAAATTCAGCTTTGAATATTTCTTTACCAAAGAGTAAAAATGTGCAAATTCAAACACAAAGAGGCAGATACCTAGAATATTGTAAAGATAGCCAGCATCCTTCCCACTTTCCTCTCTTCTTCCTTTTACAGATACCATTAAAAGCTCAACAAGGTACTCTAACGTTTAACATTCCTTCTCCTTTACTGCAGCTCTAACCTTTTGCTGACCAGAAGGAAAGGGCAAGAAGGCAATCCAGATGAGTCAAGGAGGGCACCCCAGATGCTCTCCCAGCACCATGCCTACTTCATTCATCTAACTCTTCTTGTAGCTCAAAACAGCTCTTCATGAAATTAATGTTCCAGGCTGCTGAAGCAAGCTGGGCTCTGACACCTGGAACACTTTTACTTCCATATTTGAAACTCTACGAATGTGACGCAGTATCTCCTCAGAGCCAAGACATTCTACATCCAGGATATTTAACACCCGAGGTTTCCAACTTCAACCACTGTAAGCATTACAGTCTACAAGAGTCCTTAAGTTCTCCCTTCTGCTCAGCATCGCCCTTTTCCTAACTCCTCCAAGTTCCCAGATTCGTCCCTCAACCAACACTCAAGTCACGTTCCCTTTGTCTTCACAGTTCTGAAAGTGATAAGGGCATCATCGTACTTACTTAGGATGAGTAAGTAACTGCAACTTATATGCTGTCTTTCCCACTTCGTTCCAAAGTCTTAAATGGAGCAACTAATGTCTACACTGTGCATCACAAAGCATAATAAGCAGTAAAAACAAGCGAATGGATCTAAGGCAAAGAATTCAAAAACCATCAATATTTAGTGTTTTTCACTATAAAATAACTTGATTTGTCATAGAAAAACACTATTGACTTCTTACTAAATTCAGTCACTTAATATTGACTTATTAAATTTCAATCACTTCTTATTAAATTCCCATCACATTACAAGGAGTATTTATTAAAAACTGAAGAAATGACTAAAACAATCTTACACTCTCCCTTCCACAAAAATATTCCTCTTAACAAGTCCCAGGATCAATATCCCTCATATTGCTAATATACTTAAAATATACTTAAAATGTATTTAACATTTTATATATAGATATATAAATGTACTATATATAAATACATTTTAAATATATTAATATATTTAAGTATATATAAATGATATCCTGAGAGCAAAAAGTGCAAATAAAACAAGTTATTAAGAATTATAAAGAAAAGATACTTACTGAATTCCAAAATCTAGAACTGACGGCTGAAAATGTAAGCCCTTTCCACTGAATAGTTTGTCTGAAAAGCTAAAAAAGAAAAGACAGATTAATTTTGTTATAGTTTTGGGATTTAAATGCTGAGTTAAGAATATATACATAGGCCAATGGTTCTCATGAGCTATAATTTTCCTTTCTTACAGATGAGTCTAAATTGGTTTTAAATGTAAAAACTGAGTTATGAGAAGTTTAATATAATTCTACGGCTGCAAAAAATTTAAGATACTTGTAGATGATGGTTAATATAACTTCATATCAAATGTACGGATTCTATAAGTGTTCAAAAAAATGGGAATGCATGTAAGTTTTAATAGGCTCATTTCTGGATGCATTTGAATAACATGACTATTTTTATAAACTTTAAATCAAGACAAGACATACATATAAGGTGGGTGGGGGTGAGGGGCTGGAGAGGGAAAAGAGATTTGGTCTCTAAATTAGTAGACTATTTATAACAGGGAAAGGATAGGAGAGTGTAGCCAGGGTTGCCCCTCAAGGCTGAAACCATCACCAAATCTGTATGTATAAGAATAATCATTATATAAAACCTCACATGGCAGGTCATATTCTTCTGCAATTCTTAATCATTATGATGATTTTTCTTTAGAACCAAGCATAAATTAACATACCAAAAAACATATAAAGAAAACAAACAGAAGAAAAAACATATATGTATAACATAATAACATAATATACATACACATACATAAATATACTTAATGGCATAAAATGCAAAGCACGTGTATATGTAGGTGCACGTGTATGTGTGATATATACACCAAGAAACTATCAGTCATCATATGACATTTTATTTTATTTTCTAAAAAATATTTATTTATTTGAGAGAGAGAGAGAGAGCATGCACACATGGTGGGGAAGGGGAGACACAGACAGAGAATCTCAAGCAGACTCCATGCTGAGCTCAGAGTCCAACTCCGGGCTCATTCTCATGACCCGGAGATAATGACGTGAACCAAAATCAAGAGTCAGATGCTTAACCAACTGAGCCACCCATGCACCTGGTTTATATGACCTTCTAAAAGCCATGTAACCCAAAAACACTGAACCGAAGAAGCCCCGAAATGTAACAAGTGTAGCTATTTTCAAAAACTCTAGCAAAATACAATCTTTCCACTTAGCGTTCCACCAAACATGGTCCCAAGACTGGGTCCAGGAGTGGACATCTGAGTTTCAGAGCCACTGGCCAATAGAAGCTTTGTGACCTTCAGCAAGCCAGTCTCCCATTTTCTCTTAAAGTGCAGACAACACAGAGACCAGAGAACCCCTCCCAAATCCTCATCTGACAGGGAGAATCCTGGCTGCAATCTTCTCTTCCTCCCTCCACTTCACTGCCCCTATCTAAATCAAGGTGACAGCTCAGTCTTCACCAGCTCAACTTCTGTCACTTCTCCACTTGTGCTGAACTTGAGCAGAGAAGAGGCATGCTGATTACTGGTCTCCCTCCAACCCCAAAAGGCCAGGACTCCCTCCATAACTTGTGTAGAAAAAGGCCACTAACATACCTAGTTGCCTCCAGCAATGTTTCAGAGAATCCTAGGAAGTGATCGATGTAAAGAAATGTCAACATCAGACGGAGCTGGCCAGGGCTCAGCATCCCAGATGAAATAGAAAATAGGCAACTTCACATGCCAAAAACTGTCTTAGAAAAGTCAGGCTACTGCATAAGTATTAAGCAAAATAACTACAGTCTCTTCTGTCTTGTGCACCGAAAGTGGATTTATCATTAGATTTCACACTCAACTTCAGAATGAAGACAAGGTTTTTGTTTTTTTTTTTTTTAAAGATTTTATTTATTTATTTGATAGACAGAGATCACACAAGTAGGCAGAGAGGCAGGCAGAGAGGGGAGGG